>JAVQKC010124908.1:0-13882 GCA_036025475.1 Philypnodon macrostomus
ATTCACCAGAATACAGAAAATTACATGAATTAAAAAAAAATTCTGGTGGGATAGTTCATAATTTGTAGCCCGTCTTTTGGGCCCCCCCTACATCAGATTGGGAGTTACGCCCATGGTGATATATGCAGCCAGCCAAAGCTCTAAACCCATGTAATTACATTTTAAGCAGTGTTGGCTGGTTGAAATACCTCCAGTAATTAGTTTTTGTTTTTCCACTCTTCCATCTTCTGTGCCACAAACGTTTAGGCCTTGAGCTTCAGAGCACTGTAAAAGTTCACTTTAGCAATCAGTCGCCTTGACTTTTTGAGATCTTCTCCCCCCCAGTGTACAGTTGACATACCTGTTAGCGGTCCCCTATTGCAGCAAGGGTCTTGGGTGGGGTGCACCATGGAAAAATTTGTCGAAGGGCTGACACCTAGAGACAGACAACAATTGACTTACACTTTCCAAGTAGTTTGTATGAGTTGATTTTTTAAAAATGGATTCATTCATTTACTATTTTATTAGTGTTTTTAAATAGTAATAATAAACCAGGACTAAACCAGGACTTAACTGACACCTATAATGACACCTGTGAATTTAGTTAGTGTTTTTCAGATATTTGACATTTTACAGTGAAGGAAACAGAACTGGTAGTGTCCTAGCTTGAGCGTGGCTTGAATTAAAATAATCTGACGTAGTCTCATGTAAGAATAGATTGAACTCTTTCTTTTGTGTAAACCACTCACACAGACCACCTGAATCTGTTTTAGACAATGTTTCCTTTGATTAGTGAGTGTTATGGGAGTGTTGTACAAATATAAAAGCTGTCCAGACAATTTTACTGTGTTTATTTGTGGTACCACCTGTGTTTCCATGCACCGGTCTGAGCCAGTGACTCTGATGAAGAACATTAGCGGGGGCGGAGTTAGGGCTATTCTAGAAGAGCTACTCCTAACTGTACCCTAGCCCTCCAAATGTTAGTCATTTGGGCTAAATCAAAGAAAGTCTAAATTAAGTCTTAACTGGGAACAACTCAGGCAAAATTCAAACTAAGACAAAAGTAAACCAGGATCAAAACATGGTCCCAGGGCTAAAGGCCTACACTTAAAAATAGGTTTAAACCAGAACTAAACTGTGTCTAAACTAGGTGTAAAACTGAAAATTAGGGTTAACAGTAATGAGAGTCTGGTCCCTTGCTCAAAGCGAATCATTTATTAGCAATTTTGCGAATGGACCAATCACGAGCTGTTTTATGAGCGAGTGTGTTTTGTTGGACATGTCATATACAAACTTTGCTAACGTGCTAACTAGACTAAACCAGGACTAAACCAGGACTAAACCAGGACCAAACCAGGACTAAACTAGGGCTAATCAAGTTTAAACCTGGTCTAGACTCAGATCAAACCAGCACTAAATCAAATATAGGAATATAAGGATAAACCGGGTCAAAACCAGGACTTAACCAGGACTATGTACATCTTCAAAATGTCCACTGAACATGTCCATGTCTGAACGTTGGTCAGTACTAAGCCACCATTTGGTCTAAATCCTACAGACGTCCTTGACCATTCATTTCTTAGTGTAACTATGATTGTCCCAAACACGTGCCTACAAAGTGTCTCCTAATCTATTCCTGCTTTGGACCGGACCACACCGGCAAATCCTCAACATTGCCTGAGCTTTTAATTTGTTGGAAATCTTTTAAGCGCGGTTGTCACTAGCTTCTTTCTCCACCCTCCTGTTTCTTCCTCATCTCTTGTCAAATATTTATAGCTGATGGCAGATAAGATTATTTCAGCCCCGGACCTCTCAGTGCCAGCTGCTGCAGACCTTTGCTCACAATAAAAGACTAAGATGCGTTCCAGGCAAAGGGAAGATTGTTTTATTTGGAGCTCATCCTGGGCCTCTGCAGTGATAGGAGGCTTAGGTGCAGAGAAGCAGAACACCAGCTTAAAGCCAGACTATGAGAATGACTCTTTCATACATTTACTGTATTCCCAAGATGGACATGATTACAATTTCTGGTACAACTTTGTGTCTGTGTAGTTTAGAAAATTTGACATTACTGTGAAAAGGTTCCCAGTTACTCAATTCCTTGTGCATTACATTTGGTTCAGATTCGATATCCATAATTGTGACCCTGAACATAGTCTAAAACATTTTACCAGAGCCTTCAGTAATATGGGCAGTGATGGAAATACATACGCAAAAAATGAACTGGATGGTTGCAAATGTAACTACAAAACTGCTTTATAGTAAAATACATTAAAGGTTTGGTCTTTTTTTCATTATAACTAACTAGCTCTGTGTTTTATTCCAATGCTTTTCATGTAAAAATGAAAAACAAGTTTGCATAAATGTCCAATTTAAAGCAAAAATAAATATTCAGAGCTTATATATATATATACTGATGATATAACTTTTGATGCTTTCTATGAAGACTATTGCTACAACAAAGACACATGCAGATGAAAGCTTTGAGAATATATTAATTGAACGCATTTAGCCATGCTGTATAACATTTATATATAACAATTCCCAAGGACTCCATTATAATTCTAATGACAATTTAAAAAATACTGCCATTTATACTGTCAATGTTTCATCCTAAATGTCATAAAATGACATACAACACATATCAACACTCTTCATGAACATGTACATGCTTAAAGTTTCATCATATACAATACAATATACAACTCAATTTATTTAAATGTCGTCCACTCCCGAGCAAAGTGACAGATGTACATGGTGTGTCACAATTAATTTTTACATTTATTAATGTGCTAAGCTAAACCAGACAGATGTAAGTGAGCATTTTTGGATCAGGATATTTTTTTTATTGACACAGTGGTTCTCATAAAAAAGTTATTAAAAAACCTCCAAACAGTGAGATACGTTTTCATCATATGTTCAAATTGAAGACAAAAATATATATATAGTATAAGTCTAAATTTGTTTTGCCATGAAATTTACTGGCTTGAGCTTGTTTTGTGTGACGAACAAGTAAAAAAAATCTGTGCCCTACCATGTCGAGCATCTTCAGGACAATTTGACCCGAAGGCAACATCAGGGCTTTGTTTTTTGTATAATGTTGATTTCTGGAAATAGGTTTGGGCAGCGACCCTGACTGGATCGCTCTCATGCACAAAAAGTTTTGTGTTAGATCATGAGGAAGCACTTTCATCACTGCTCTGTTTGGGCCAGTTCCGATGTTCCACACAAGCACATATCTGAATCACTGCATATGTGTGATGATTTGTGATGAGTGTATATTCTGACACAGAGTTGGTGAAGGGCATCTATTGAACACACATGCTTCATATTTCATCTTGGATGACTGAGATTTTAGATTTTTGTAAAAAAAATATATATATTTACTGCAGTTATAAACATCATTTTGAGAGCTGATGATCTCCTTGTACATATAAAGTTCCAGAAAAGAGAAACATTTGTGACATTGTTTTGTTTTGACACATTAAATGAAATTGAAATAGTAGCTTCCTGATGCATGCAGGGTTTTTTTTACAGGTCTAAATTGATCTTAACCAAAGTTAACTGAAATGGAACAGCACTAAACAAATCTGAGGGAAAAATGGCTTGCCACTTTGTGCTTGAGATACGGGTTACCATCTACAGTGGCAATTTAGTCCCAGGGCTGACGCTTAAAGACAACCATTCACCATTTTTTTCTTTTGGGCAACTTAAATAGACAAGCAAAATGCACAACTGATTCTTTTGATCATCATTGAACATCATTATTCTGATTAGAACACTAATTTCACTTTAAAACACAGCCAAGAACATTGCTTGTTTGTAGTTATGCCAGCTTCCAAAAAACAGACTTCTACTATAAAAACCACTAACCGGTCATCAAATTGCTGAAGTCTAGACCTGTTCCCTCGTTCTATGTCACTGACCACTGTTTTAGGGCATATCTCAGTCTCTTTTAGTGTGGTCCTGGCCATAACCCTACATCTACATTAGTCACCAGGAACCAAAGTGTGTAAAGAAATGCCAAGACTAATACAGCTGAACACACCGCAACCTGACATAGGCTGGATTTCACACAACTTTATCAAAAGTCAGAACATGAGTGGAAAATTAATGTTGTTTAATAAAACTGAACACCATCTGGGCCTTTTTGTCAAAATTGTTACAACATGTGAACGTCTCGAACAAGGTTTTATTAACCTCAAACAACCCTGGGGGATCTGAGGCTACAAGAACAGTGAGGAGAGAAAATGATTGCATTTAATTACTGAAATCTACTTTATGCATACATTTTTTATTTTTTTATTTTTTTACTTGAGTATTTTTTCCAGGTGGATTTTGGCACAGATGTCGAACCAATAGCTACCAGTGTTTCTGTCTGTAAATTTGCCCCCCCCCCCTTCCCCCCTTTCTTCCTAGTCTGGAGTTTAGTAAAGACCACTACCAGTAAAAGCATCTTCTGCAGTGTCAGCCCAGTCACTGCTAATCATATCTTGTATTTGTTTGGTTGTCCTTAGCGACGGTTCATTTAGATAATATAACTGTGCATTTGTAAGTTCAGAAGCAACTCAGGCAATAGATTGCTATGTCTTATCAGATATAGGTTAGCACTGAGATGGCCCATGCATGTACACAAAGAGAGAGTTATTTAAAGGGAACTCCAGAGCATAGACTTTGATCTGTGGTCTCATTATTATCTATGACCTATTTTTTGACATGTTTACGCCTCAGAACAACAGTATCAGCGCCCTCCAATGGCCAACTAGATAAATAAACACAAAGCAGTCAGTTATTATCAGGGCTACTGTCTATTGATTTCTTGATGAAACTTTGAACTTTTTCCACTTCAGCTTCCTGATTACAGCTAACATTGCACTGTTTATATCTGACCACAGGTTTTATCAGGGCAATAAGATAAAGCTAATGAAAGAAGACTGTTGTTCCTGAAGATTATGGCGAGGTACAGTTCACTGTTTAGGAAATGTTTTATGACATGACAATCACATTTATTCACTGATTGCAGATATGACATGTTTAGCTCTCTAAATATTGCACAGTCTTTTTAATATTACAAATAATCACTATATATTTAGTATTATATGCTTATTCATCAAATCATTATAATTACACATTTACTTTTTTTGGTCACACTTTATTTTACACAGCCCTTATCTAAATTGTATCTGCTTCATTAAGTACAATGTAATACACTGTGTAACAAACTGTAATAACACATTGTACCTAACCCTAACCCCAACCCTAACCTTAATCATTCTGTATGTACAATGTAGTCTCATGTTATCACAGATTGTTACACAGTGTGTTGCATTGTACTTAATGAGGCAGATACAATGTAGTTAAGGGCTATGTCAAATAAAGTGTTAGCCTACTGAAAAATAACAGTGAGCTATTCTAAAGTGTTACCCAAAGATGCTATTATATTCAGTAAAACATAGGCTTGAAATGTAACATGTAAAAAGTCTTGCTGCTGTAGGCTATGTCACTACAATGCATTTGTAATGGTAAACTGTAGCCTATATTACACTCGTGGTGGCTGCTCTATGTAAACTCCTGTTGTTAGTGGAGTTCATAATGTCCATACAGCTTTTCTTCCAGACTGGAGCCTTTTAGTTTGCCTTTATGTTTGCAGTACGTTGACTCTTCCTGTCCAGTTTCTTGACAAGCACGAGATACATGCTGTACGCTTTCAGAGAAGACATCTGCTTGTGTAGGTACACCATTTGTAATGTACATTTTAAACAGCGTGACATAGACATAGACATGTAATATCTTCTCTGATGCACATGGTAAGATTGCAGCCATTATGACACTTAGAGCGCTCCTAAGGGAAGCATAAAAAGGAGCTGATTGTTGCAGATCCTCAGTGCAGGCAGATGCTTGTGATAAGATAATGATAAGGCTATCTGTGGTTAGCATCAATGTTGTCAACATCCATTCAGTGCCCTGTATTGTCCTATGGTGACGACAGCACAGCTAACATGTTGATTAGAGCAATGAGGCCTGTATGGACAATGTGAAAAATTGATGGACAGAGAGTGCACCAAATATAAAGTGCATGTGTTTAACTACTCTGGGATGTAGCTGAAGCTGTATAATATCGACTGTTATGTGATAAAACAAGGTTGTTGCTAGTAAACGGTCACTCCCTAATCCTTCTCAAGTCAATGGCACGTTGACAATGACAGAATTAATGCTTTTTGTAGTGCACTTTCCCATCCATTGTGCATCTATGTATCTTTCTAAATCAATCTTTGGCACAAACTGTCTTTTCAAAATGACTAAGTTTGTTTACTTTGCTGCGCTGTGTAAATATGCACTTCTGCTCTTTGTCATGCGCTATCCTTATCCGGCTCCCATCTCTGTGCCATCACCGGTACAAACCACGACTGCCCAGTACAAAGGTGAGCACAGGTTTATTGGTGCCATTCTGCATCTTGTGGGAGCCGCTGAGTGCTGTGAACCAAGGCCTTACATATGATCTGTTTTTATCTGTGCCGGAGGGTCCAGATAACTGCTACCTTCTTCGGCAATCTCTCATTATCTTTGGAGATAAGAGGATGGTTACCATGGGCTCAAAGGGTATTAGGGGCAGAGCTCACTGTCATCAAAAAAAAATCCCAGTGTCTAAGTTTATGAAGTGACATCAGACAAGGACTTCACTATTTATGTTGTATCACTGTACTTTGCATCTATAATTTGATGATTATTTAACTATTTGTAAGTCTATTTAAAAAATTAAAATCTGATAATGAAAAGTGGCAGTTTTATGTTTACTTTTACTAAAAAACAAAAAACTCATTCAAAAATACTATATATATATATATATATATATATATATATATATATATATATTTTATTTTTTATTAAAATCCAAAAATTTAAATGCATTTTTTAATTTTTTTTATTTATGTTTCTTTGCAATTCTCTGTTGTATATTAATTTCTTATTTACGATTATGTGGTGTCAGAAAATATTGGGAAGAAATATGGTTAGTTTAACAAAATTGTATATAGTTTTTCTGACTGTTTAGGCTTGTACAGGTATTTACATAGCTCTTAATTGTATCTTCCTCAACCAACTGTAATAACATAAAACTACATTGTACATACAGAATGGTTAAGGTTAGGGTTGGGGTTAGGTACAATGTAGTTACATGTTTTTACAGTTAGTTATTTAATGAGGCAGATACAATAATATTATTTTATGTAATATGTAATATTATTTTAAGACATTTTGATTATGATTATATATAATTGCCGTCATCATTTTCTTTGATTTTAGTTCCGTAAATATTACTTTTACAGCCTTGTTAATTTTACGTAGACTTCATTACATGCAACAGCAAGTGTTCCTACTTTTATTTTTACTGCACTCATTTAGCATTTTACAGGGTGAAGCGTGGCCCATGCCCGCTCAGTCGTCATACGGTGTCAGTTTGCCCTGAGCCTTTCTGAGCCTCTGTTTGTGTTCTGGCGAGACATGGGCTATAATGAGCTCTGATTAGTTAACTTGTTTAAATGCCTCCTCTATTTCAGTCTCGGTCGTCCATCCCAGGGCCAACCCGTGGTTGCCCTTAGTGTCCACCCACACGGGGACATTCTTCAGTGGTGTCTGGGGCTGAAGTTAGATACAACTACTGAGGTACAGAGTTCAAGTTCAAATGCACAGAAGTGGGAAAAATATTAAAAGCAACTCAATGTAAAATCCCCGGAGTGCTTCTCATTGTTGTCCTCTAGCACAAGAAATCAAGTGAGTGGGTCATCATTATACACCTCATTATACACATTTACAAACAATGTGCAATGACAAAAACAAAAAGGGCAATTTAAATGCTAACACAAACTAATTCTAATTCTAACACAAGCTAAATGCTAACTAAATAGTTAATTTCTGAAAACTAAATACAAACCTTGACATAGACTAGAATTACTGGTTGGTGCCACCTAGTCAATATGTTTTTGCAGTCATTTTCAGTCAGGGAGAGAGAGACCAAGACAAAGTCAAAATTGCATTGTTATTCTGTAAATAGGGTCTACTAGATTACAGTTTATACGTATACACAAACATGTATTTGTCCGGTCAGATTGAAACTTCTGCCTAAATGCATGCATTGTGTAGTCCTTTGGCCTTACTATATTTGTCCTATATTTCCTTTCTATTCAAACAGTGCACAGATGTGATTAGGTGTGTAGTTGGGGCTCTGCAGTCACAAAAGCCTGTAGCCATCCTGAAGCCACCTACACAAACTGGACCTTGCCCTTAGAGTGTTATTCTTTCCACTGTGGAGGTGCATAAATGTTATAAGGCCAAGGAGGAGTCTTGGGTCTCTCCGTTCTGGGTCCTGCGATGCTGAGTGGTGTTTATTTGTCAGCCTTCACCCTGTCTTTTATTTCAACCCCAAGGGAACCAAAGATATTAGTGACATGGTGGCTGCAGCTTTTTTCTAGGCTTCTCAAGAGATGGAAATCTATTTTTGTAATAATACTGAACTATTCTTCACTCAGGAACTGTGAAATGGGTCATGTGCTGGCTGCCTGGCCCAAAGTCAAGGTTGTGACCCTGTAGAAAACTATTTAGCACAGCCATGCATGTATCAAATAGCAGTGTACATACATATTGTATGCCTTAAAGTTTTAGCATGAGATAAATTTCAACATGGTGTCTCAGTGTTAGAGCATGGAAACTATCTGGGTACATAACAAAAGTGACAGAAAATTTGAAAAATCTTTATAGTAGTTTGTTACTAATTGTGTATTATAATGACTGGACACTTTATTAGGTAGACTCTGTCCATATTGTATTTGCAGCTTTGTGTTATATTTGCCATCTAGTGTTTTTTTAATTAAATACTTTGAAAGGTACATATAATCCATTTAAAAATAAGAAAATGGCCAGATGCTTGTATGTCCAAATCTATAGATTTTGAGGGCTGATATTCAGGTAAGGAGGGACTTTGTGACTGTAGTATGGACTATACTGTGTGTCGTCTAAAGTAAAATCACATATTTCTGCATATTTTAAATGGGTTATTTCAGAGCGTTGACCGAGTGAGGGTGCACACTCCATATATGTTTTAAGTGGTCCTAAAATAAAGCGTCAGAAGTGATGGGCTCTGTGTGATGCCCTTTTGTGAAGGAGGAAATTCAATGGAAATGGCTACATTGGGAGCAGATGGAGCAGTTTCCTGATTCCCAGTCACGGTTGAAATTTCAGACTACACCAACCACGCATTCACCCTTAGACAAGCTCACTCTCGGTCCAGCCATGAAAATTTGTTCACCAGATTTACAGTGCGATAGTGGCACAGGAATCGAACAAGGAAATGTTTATTTGACTGGAAGTTGTAAGGACAATATCATATCTTTAGAGACTTTTAAAAAAAAAAGTCTTCTTTTGACCCTCAAATAACTTAAAAAACAATTATTGGGAGTTCTTGCTAACATGGCATAAAGCTCAGAAGTCAAGTTAGCATAGTAAGGCTCCTTTAAGCTAACACACATTGTGCCTCCATTTTCTTTGTCTTCTGTTGACATTCTGCATTTCATCCATCTATGTTTTTACTCTCACAGTCTCCTGTCTTGTCTATTTTTCTTTTCGGCAGCATGTTTAAAGGATTCCAACAAGGGCCTCTGCCTATGGACCCCTTGGATGGAGGATGACACATATAGTGAAGGCTTGGGAGTATAATATATTATTGCTTAGATTTGTCAAACCAAAAAGATTCAGTCCTTTTTCTTTGAGGGTTGCATCTGCATGAGGGTCTTACATGTATGGATTGTGTAGTAATTTGTCTTCATCTTTGTGGGAGATTGTGTAGAGAGGGTATGTGTGGAGGGGTGGTTGTGTGTGGGTCTTGA
Source organism: Philypnodon macrostomus (assembly GCA_036025475.1). Lineage (NCBI taxonomy): Eukaryota > Metazoa > Chordata > Actinopteri > Gobiiformes > Eleotridae > Philypnodon > Philypnodon macrostomus. Next base: position 9,855 of record JAVQKC010124908.1, read on the forward strand.
GTGAGATGACAGGTTTAGATTCATTCACTTTAGGGCCTGTCGATGGTATCATTAATCACTTTTATTGATAAAGTGTTTCGCTGACAAACCTCTGAGTAGCTGTAACAAACTAACTTACAAGCATGGCTGACTAAGTGGTGAGCATAGCATGTGTCTAGTTGTGAGTTATTTGTGCACTTATACATTTAGATCGCCTCCTAAAAGCTCACTGACTTTGAACCTAGTCTTGGGTTTTCACGTTTACAGAGGTCAATTAAACATTCAATCCCATAGTTGCTTCAAGATGCCTTAAAAGTGAGTTATAAATGATGTATAAACACTCATATAGTGACATATAGTGTGGTCTTCTTCTTCATATTTTGTGATCCTGTGTACAAAGCTGGCCAACAGTTATCGCAGTCAATATTGCTTTTTTATTATCTCAAACGAGTCTCTGTCCTTCAGCATCGACATTTTCACCCACAGAACTATAACTCACTGAATATGGTATCCTTTTCAAATAAAACATAAAAAATCAAGGAAGTAGGAGAACTTGGAGAGAACCCATTGTATCACAGGAAGGACATGGAGACTCTGTTGCAAAGAGTCTTCTCTCATGCAAACAATACCAAGGAACGTCAAACTAACGTTCTCTCCTGCATACTCTGATTCATCTGTCTACTATGTCTGTGTTTACCATGCCAGTGCCAAGTCAAGCTAAAAATAACATCACTGTCGTCATTGGAAAAGCATCCATTTAAAAAAATAATCAGATGCAAATTTAGCTCACTGAGGGCTGCTGCTGCAATGTGGTTTGTGTGTGCAAGTAATGATAGGCACAGCGCCCCATTTGTTTAATGCCTTTGTTTACTCTGTGAAAGCCACCACACCAATTCCAGGGTTGAGTATTTGCTGATGAATGTGATTAAGATGAAATTAGTAAAAAAAAAATCACTACTAACCCAAACAAAAAACAAGTAGCCGAGCTGATGTGGTCTGACAGTTTGTGTGCGGAGTTGTTGATATTTTGAGGTCCGTGCCCCTATCAGAAAATTCCAGCGTGTCTAGCTCCGCAATGCCGTTTAGTCCCGGTTGATTTTAGTTAATTAAGCCAGACTCCTGAATGTTTTGATGTAAGTCAGTGATTACAGTAGGACTTTGTGGAGGTTTTTGATGTTGAGTGTATACTTTGGGAATAGCTTCAGTAAAAAAAAGGTGCATTTCACAGATTAATGCCATTCAAAACATTCAATCTCTATTTAGAATAATTGACTTTACTGTTTTTCTAACCTTTTTGTGATTCGTTCCAGCTGATATTAGCCTGTGAACAGAAATGAATCAAGTTGATTATATCTTAGGGCTGATAAAAATGTCAAAAAGCAGAAGAACATTTACTGCATTTTTACTTAGCAATCACCTGCCATGCGTGCTTCCAATAATGGCCAAAAAAACAAGGTGGTTTGAGCAGGGGTTAGTGTTGCAATAAATAGCCCACACTTAAGACTATCTCTTATCACATTTTGAAGGTGGGCCTCACGATTTTATTGACTGCTGCTTTGACCCACAACTATCAGCAGTGCCGTATCAATCATCCACTTCGTTCCTTATGCCCTTCTCTGTTACCTTTCCCGTAATAATCTACCCCCTTTTTTGTACCGTGGGGAATGCCAAACTTGTAACCTCATTGATGACCTTTCAGGGAGGTCATAAATTCAACCAATGGGAGATAGAGATAGGGAGAGCAATACAAAGACAGAGGAATGAGGGGATGGTAGCAGAGTCATCCATCACGTTTCAGTACAAATTGTAGCTTTAAATTGTGAAAATGTTAAAATGTCAAGACCCCAATAACAAACTGAATCGTAATATTTATGTTTCCATACATTCTTTCCTGAATGCTGAAGATACCTGGTCAAGAGAAATTAAATATGTAAATGATCAAAAGTAAGTTTTAGAATGGGGCAAAATCATGAAGTGCAAATTTCATATAAATAATAGATTAGTCATTTTCTCAGATTAAGCCAACAAACCACTGTGCTTTTGGTGCCAGTCCAAAACATATATAAATAAAAATAGTTGGAACTACATCCAGCATAAAAGCCAAATCAGTATGTGAATCAGTACATGCCAGGATTTCCTGACAAGCCCAGAAAGCTTAAGGTTTCAGGTTTGAGTCCTGGACCGAGCACCGGGGCCTTTGTGTGTGGAGTGTGCATGTTTCTCCCCGTTTCTGGGTGGGTTTCGTCCAGTTACCATAAAGTATTATCTATGTACTTACTTTCACATAAATAAGACATTAGGCTGTTTATTGATGTTTACAGTCTTGATACAAAATGTTACAAAGTGGTTAAATGGTGTGTAAAGCTAGCAGGTTGTGGCATACATGTACAAAAATACATACTGCACATGTTAGTGCAAGAACTGGAATCAGCTTCTTTGCATCAGTATCTCAACGTTGGCAGAGCCTTACATGAAAACAACCAAAAAACCAAGGGCACCTTCAGTTCTTAGTGAGTTTACCAATGTTCCCTGCTTTGATCCACATGGCTCTGGTGCAAGCTCTAACAAATGAACCCCTCTTATCCAAGCACGTACTGGGAATGACTGGACTGTCTGTTGTTGGTGAGCCGATATCTTTAGCTCATGTGAATGTCTGAAAATGCAGACAAGGTTATACGTAACACAGTGGCCGGGTCCTTCTCGCACTAAAGTCCACCCTTCTTCAGCCCCTATACATCACAACTTCAGTGCGGTCCCTGTTTGCTCCCAGATAATGCTATCAGGGTTGATAACTGGCCCTGACCCCCATGCACATACTGGGCCACTGGTTGTCTATCTAGCCTCAGTTGGGATCATGGATAGTGAATGAGAGAGATGCCTTTTGCTCACATTTGATCCCCATCCATCCTACCCTTTAGCCTCTGTCTGTCTGAGCGGGCCAGACACATACTGTACTGTAAAAACTGTATAAGTTAACCTATACTTACAGCTATAGGCTTTAGGTGGGAACTTCAAACCCAAAGTAGCAGAAATTCTGAACTGATTGACTTTGACAATTTGAGAATGTTTTGTTATAGTTGATATGTGCCATTTAATTGTTTATTTCTTTACTTTTCTCTGATGGGTTGTGGGACTGGAGCCTGAACAGTGACACATGGCTGACACTTAAAGACACACACTCAAGGACAACCATACATTCAATAGGGGTAATTTTGTCTTGACTTGACTTGGTATTTTTAAGGCAATTGGTTTTCTCTATTATGTTTGTAAAGTAAAAGTTGGCTAGTCACATTTTTTATAGTGCAGACCACAACATTAAAGCTCTCATCAGCAGCGAGCCCCGTCCCAATCAGCCACTGACGGCTAGCGACAATCCCCAGGACTCCCTCCATTTACCCCTTCCCTTACCCCTGCCCTACCCCATCTTGTTTGGATAGCTGCTGATGTCATTCCGATCATTTTTTCACAAATTAGGGGGGCTGAAATTATGGGGCCACCTCGCCATGCCAACCCGACAGGAGCTTAATCCCCAATATCAAAGTTTGGCTGTTGGCTGGGAGTATTACGGGATGTAGTGGCCGCTGTCCGAACTCATCCAGGATCTACCCCCTCCTGCCTGCACTGAAAAAAATGTTTTACTTATAAATAAAGCTAGGAAACCAAGGAAATTAATCTATTTGTTTTAAATGATAAACTCACATAAACCAAGGTTAGAAAATGTTGCGTTGCCCACAGTGAATAAATGTAACAATCAATAGTTGTCTATCAGTGTGTGTCTTTAAGTGTCAGCCCTGTGACTAACTGGCCATTGTCCAGGGTGAAACTCACCTAACCCCCATAGTTGCTGGGTCAGAATGAATGAATTTAAATATATGGTAAATGTAAGGTTGGTAGTTTGATCCTCAGGCCAACTGCCTACAATTACTCTTGGTTGAGTCGGCATGTCCTCCCTGTGTTCCACCATAGGTCGACACTGATCTGGGGGGGGGGGGGGGGGGGGGGGGGGGGGGGGGGGGGGGGGGGGGGGGGGGGGGGGGGGGGGGGGGGGG
>JAVQKC010124922.1:0-14750 GCA_036025475.1 Philypnodon macrostomus
TTTGTTTATATATATATATATATATATATATATATATATCTCTTTAGTGTGTGTATATATATATATATATATATATATATATAAAAGGCTCTCTATATTTTTATTTGTGTGAAAAGCTAGCATCAGGCTAATACTGTAAAATGAAAGCCAAACCTGAGGAGTATGTCCCTGAAGAGACTGAATGACTGAGGACTGTGCTGTCTGGATCACCCCTTGAACCTGCAACTGGCCCCCTGGCAGCTGTACAACGGTCACAGGAGAACCACCCAATGACATCTGCAAAAACAAACACATTTTGATCAATATTAACCTATGAATACAGAGACAGAAACACCAAGATTTATTGAAAGTAAAGCTGTGTGCAAAAAAGACAAGACTTGGACATATAAAGCACCGTTATGACAGCTACAGGCTCTAAAGCATACAATGTGATTAGGGCTGCACAATTTAGGTAAATATGGAATATCATGATTATTATAAAATTGCAAGTGATACAATGTATGACATACAAATATCAAACTCTGTTGTTGATGCTGCAAAAGTAATATTCTGCACCCCTAATTTTGAACTTTGAATATTTGCTTGCTTGGAGCACAGAAAACAAAGGAAAGCGGTATGACATTTTAAAAAGAAAAAAGCTGCAACACAAAACAGAAAATAAACTATTTAATAAATGCAACAAAATGTCTAAAAGTGCAAATCATTTTATAAATGAAGAAATAAAGAATGTTGGCTTAGGGTGGATTGCAAATTATACCTGGCAGTTGTCTAATAATGTGAGGAGTTGTGATGGAAAAACAATGTTTATGAAGCTTATAAAATGGTCACTGGGAAAGTGCAGTAAGCAAAATAAACAGCTTAAAAACTAGCCAACTTAACATTTTGTTGCTTATGTCTTATAGCAGAAAGAACCTAGAGCAGACAATGGCATTTGCAGACAGCCTCTTTGGTACAAAACTACATTTAAAAGCAGGCTTAACATTGTGCGCTCAGCTCACATACAGTCTATGCTTTACCTGTTGGCCTATCTGAGAGTTTGTGGTGGAAGTCTGTGAGTCAGTGCCATTGCTGCCCTGCTGTACGTCTTCCATATTCACTAAAACAAATAGATCAATACCGCCTTTGAATAATGAAGGTGACATTTATGGCGGGGATATCTTCCTGTCTAATGATTTAGTTTAGACCCACTGTGGCCTATGGCGCTAGTTTTACGCAAGTGTTTATATAAATACTCATTAGCAATGCAATATGCATCAAAACATTGTCAAATCCAAATAACCACAGTCAGCTAACTTTTAACAGATGCGGTTGACATGACAAAATGTGGACTTCCTCCTAAATCATTAGCCTCTGCGCCTTTTCTCGAGTTACCGTGTTTAGCTAGGCCCAAGTCTCAACTTTCCAACTAAAAAAGATTTACTGCAAAATGCAAAACAAACCATGTATTGAAGATCCCTTTAATAGACTCTGAACCTAAAGTTAAGCATGTTTTAAATGAATAAATCTCTCGTATATCACTGGCTTCGTAAAGCGGATGTTAACATTTGTAAACCTTTTAAAACACTACTTTTGCGCGCACCTAAAGCTACAAGTTTGATCACAACACTTTGCGGGAGATGGATGAGCTTTTGACTGAATGAGAAAAATGTGTAACTCTGTCACTGGCACGCAAGTTACCGCGTCAATAGACGTCAGCGATACGAGGAGCCATTAAAGCTAACTACACCTTCCCTTTTCGTAGACGGCGAGGAGCCATGGGAGAGGCAGCAGCCGCCATTACGGCGCACAGCGCACAAAACCAAAATTACCTTTCACGGCCCTGTTTTTCTGCTCTGGATCACTGCGTGGAGTTCGTGTGTTTACTTTGTCAGATGAAAATGGGTGTAAAGATACACAAAACAACACAAGCTAACGGCTAAAACACAAAGATGTCAGCTAAAAAAAAAAAAAAAAGCTAACCACTTTTCCCCCAAAGGAAATGGGCGGCGCTCAATGGCACGTACGTAGTACGCAACACTTCCTTTGGGCTTCGTGATTGGTGAAAAAACGAAAAAGAGCTGGCGCAACCGGTGCAGCAAAGTATAGCAAAGACACCATGTATACTCTGTGTTCTCGCTTGCCTTCACTTTACATAGACTTATGGGTCAATAGAATTTAGAAACATACATGTTCTATACTGAATCAATGCTGTTGTCTGCCAGTATACTGTGTCTCTGACTGTAACAGCCACCTGCAACTAACTACTGGGACTTTTAATAGCAATAAATTGAAACAATCAAAGTTGTACATGTTTTTTAATTTTTTGTTATTCTATATTCATTTAACGTTAAGTATAAAACAAAATACATCAAACCATAGAAAAGTATAGGCCTACAGGTGTCTCCTTGTTGGTATTGTTGGCAAGATGTACCAATGTATTCTTTTTATTAGTTCACAAAATACAGTATTTACAAAAAAAAAAAAACAGGACTGCATACACACACTTTGTTACACAGGCAACTCAAAACAGATCAATATTTTCTAAAAAGTCAATTATTATTTTGTAGTTATCATAATGGTGTAAGCAATCAGTATATAATGTGTCACTGAAGTTGCATAGTGTGTGAATGAAAATTGGGAGGCCCTTGTAGCATTGCTGAATCTGTTTGCTTAAATGCTCCTAAATCACATACAATTGCCTTTTATAGTTATATTGTGATATTATTGTACAAGACTGCACATGAGTTTTTATCCCTGAATAAACCATGGTTTATCTCACAGGAAGTTGATTTCAGAGACACTAAAAATCAGATTCATGTTAAAGCTCTTTGTTCTGGATAATTGTATTAACATAAGTAAATATTACATAAAACTGGAATAAATCACTTGATCTTTAGTTTACAAAGGTCCCGTATTATCGCCAGTGCAAAGTGCATTAGTTATTTCATTGCATTGTCTTTAGCTGTGAGTGTTCAAGGTTGACATAATGTTATCAAATGCAGAGGATACAAAATGAGACTATTTACACATGAACAGAAGTTACTGAAATATAGCCTACAGTATTTAGCACAATGTATTTTTACATTTCTCTAATGCAGTGGTTCTCAACTGGTGGGAAGGGAAGGTCACTGGTAGTTTTAATCTGGATTTGATGTGCAACCTGTATATTTTTTCTTGTGCTTATTTCTGGGAAGTTGTGGGCGACTGGAGCATAGCTAAGCAACTGTGGGCCTTAGGCGGGGCCCACCTTAGCCAAGTTGCATGGCTGACTACATTCACTCTCACGCTCATTCACTAGAGGGCACTCACAGTTATCGATTCTCCAAACAATTGTAAGGAATTCAAAGAGAACCTGTAGCACCCATGTGGTTAAATGAAGAAAAACATGCAATAAAGCAGGATCAAATCAGTAATAAAACTGGGTCCCCGATTTCAGACCAGTTGAAAACCAATGCTCTGATCAAATCTTCCACCTGTGGCTCAGTTCTGCATTTTACATTTCACAAGTACACATAACCATCAAACAGGATGACTGATGCAGGCTTACATTAAACAATAGATTAGCTTGAATTTAGGCTATTTTACAAAGTCCCACAAAGACAAAACACAGCTCAATAAACTGATTAAAACTATGTAAAAGTATTGGGCCAAACTAGTCTGCAACCATACATGATTGACAGGGACCATATGACCATGTCAATATAATGGGAATCTGTGGACCATTGAGTGACTGTACAAAACAACCTGATAGGCTTAAACAGTCATATTATATCATGGGTGCATTGTACACTTTGCCTTACATAATACAGTACTGTGCAAATGTGTTAGACAGAGTGAAAATGCAGTAGAAATATTTATTTTTGTCATATCAAAAAATGGAAAGAGAGTTACTAATTTGCCGGGATTTGGATTCTGTATTTTTCTTACGCTTGGCTATGGAATCAACATGAAGAGACAGAAAGATGTGAGCAGCTTACAACCACTAATGAGAGCGTGGGAGGAACTTAAAAAATGTATTCAAGCAGACTTTTAAAGATTTACACAGTTTTATCTGAACACTCACATTGCATTTTGTGAACTGAAATACACCTCAGTCTTCAAACCTGCCTGAAGCATTTACACAGTACTGCACATTTTGTGGTTAATAAAGTCTTGAAGCTCCTCTTGCCTCATTAGAGAAGTAAAAATAGATGTTAACCAGACAAACCATTTAATTTCAACCTCCATAACCCAATATTATTCCTGTTATTTACAACCATTCTGCTACTAGTGTCAAAACATCTGTAGCTATCATCCAACCATGTGTGAAGCATTCATACATTTATACAGTTAAAATATATTTTTACAATAACAGTATCTAAAATACAAAGAGGATTGTTTTATTACAGAATATAGTCTCTCTCATTTTTATCTTGGACGGTGGTTCTCATGCAAAAGTGAGTCTCAGGGCGGTGGAAGCTATATGAAGTCCTACTAATGTTTGAAAATGGTGATATTAAAATGCATGTGCCATAAATGTAGTAAAATAAATGTATATATTGCCAGTTATTCACTTTTAGGGTCATTCACAGCAGGTGGCTATCTCAGCTACTTTGGGCCTGGGGTGGGGTACACTCCAATTTGGCCAATAGCCAGATATACACACAGATAGACCATAATTACTCACACTGGGACTAGTTAATGTCTAATGAATAACTGAGAACATGAACAAATTAAGTAGTAATAGTTTAGACTTTTTTGTGAAAAGGTATTTGTGAACTACTGCCAAAGGAGACCAAACAATTACCAAAATTAATATAGGAATGTATGGTTAAAGTTTTGTAAGGCAGGAATACAATTAGGGATTAGGGACACTATTTGGCTTCAACATTTTATGGGAGAATATTTTTTTTCTTAAGACAGTAAATACACAGGCTGCTCTATAGTATGCCACTGCAGCGATTCTCAACTGATTGGACTGGACCCAAAGGCAGCTACAGTGAGGGTGAATATAGACATATTACATGAAATGGTGAACAAGGTGGGCCATAATGATTGCAGTAAAATGTGTTCTTTCTATTTGTGTTTGGGTCTGCAGGTGACCAGAACGTATCTCAGCTACTTTGGGCCTGAGGCAAGGTACAAGTGTCATAAAAGCTGTAGTAAAATATTTAAGGGAGAAAAAACTTTCTGTAACAACACAAAATAATCAGGGATCAATTTGAGTTCCACAATCATACCAGTTGAGATTTACTGCCTTACGTACACTCACACACACAGCAGTAACATGCACTGGTGAGTTGTTTCAAAGCAGCACGTCTTGTTCAGTGTTGGTGTAGAAACAGAAATAAAATGCTTTAAAAAATCCTATATTACAAAAACCATGTGTCCATCCTCTCCCTAAGAAGTGCAATAAAATCTATATTTTGTTCAAGTTGTTGCCATTTTTTAGTGTTAGCACAGTGAGTTGGAGACAGGTAGAGATTTGCTGGTGGTGTTATTGAAGTTATTGTAGATGTTGGCGATTGCATTCTTCCTGGATTTCCTTTTGGATCAATAAAGTATCTATCTATTCTAGTGGATCACATGTTATAAGCCACATAGATGGGATCTAGTTGGTCGGCGAGGAAGGAGTCCCGTAGATGCATGCGTTGCTTCTCTCCTCGAGAGTTTATGGGAATGACTCCGGGGTCAACGATGACCACCACGCCCACAATGAGGTGGTGCTCTTCCAAAACCACATTGGTGATGAGAGGAACCAGGTCCAGTGCGTCCTGCTCGGAGCCGCAGAGTTCGGACACCACCACCAGCAGGTTGGTCCATGTAAACACAGCACTGAGGGGAAGAAGGAGACATGGAGTGAGCAGAGTGTACTGAGCTGGACTACATTATTTCATGGATTACCATTTGCACATTTGTTGGAAACACTCAGGCCATACTTAGGAGTAGTATTTTTGAATTTTGGCTGCTTGCTAAAACAAAATGATAATTAAATATTATAACATCTAATTTTCTTTTCTTCTATTTACTTAGAAATGGGAAAAAATATGGAATACTGTCATATTGTCATACAGAGTTAGTAAGTGTATCTTATTGATACACTCTCTTGCTGCCACATGCCACAACCTTCTGTAGCATACTTCTTTGGTAATCCTATAGCCCCTGGTCTCAAGTGTCATCCACTGAAAAATTATAGCTAAACTTGCAGTGGGACTTGATTAATAGTTTTAATCTAATTAATTAGATAGAGGCCTTGTAATTAATCACAATTAATCAAAAAAGTAGGACACATAGGACTGGATATATCCCATTTCTTATCCGAGCTTTGATCGGGACCTTGTTTAACTTAACCTATCTTTAACCTATACTTCCTCGGGCCAGTGCTGCTAATCTTCATCATGATGTCCACTAAACCTCCTTGTGTGCTCATGTCACTCATTCATCAAAGCCAAATACACACCGCGTGGGGCCATGTGGCATCTCCGCATTTGAAAGCGTTGAGACGGCCACGGTCTCATTGTGTGTGTCTCATTTTCACAGGCAGTTAGGCACAGTGCAGCCCCTAGAAGCAGCCACAGGTTCCAAAGGAAGTGCACTCCCGAAATGCCGCATTCTAGCACCCGGACTGACTGTAGCGACCCAGCCCTAACGTGAACATGTACAGCAGCTGACCTCTCAGCGATACTGCGGTGAGTCCGGGACACTGAGATCTCAATGTCAATGGGATGGTAACGAAGCCCTCTCAACTCTAATGTCTCATCCAGAGATCCCACCACAAAGAGGGCATCATGACGATCTGGAAACAAACACAATTGGGTCACGAGATCAACCAACGACAGGAGAAAGGATAAATAAAATAGAAGTTGACAAAAATATCTAGTTGCAAATGAAGTAGAAGATCTAAAGATGTTACCTCCACTGGCGTCCAACAGCTCTGTCCGCTTGACAAATCCCAAATATCCAGTCCTGGCCCATAAGGTCTGTGGATCTCCGAAGCTGAGTTTGGTGTTGAAGTGGTCGGCCTGAAGACTCTCCTCTCCGTAAATGGTGTAGTATCCAGTAGCGTTGTGAGGACTGTTCACCCAAATCTAATGCCCACCAGGTTAGAAATGTTTTCACTAGACAATAATGCAAAATAATCTAGGATACGGTTGTTTCATTTTACCTCTCCAAGATGAGAATCACCAAGCGGACCTTTGGTTTCTGGGTTGACGATTATTACTCGAACACCCGGCAAAATCTTAAGAATAATGAAATTGGTAAGTGTAAAAGGGAAGAATAACTATCATATACACATGACATATAGGTTTTGAAAAGGCAGACGTTACCTTGCCAGACTCCATTAGAGGAAGACTCTGAGGTGCTCCTCTCTCCACGAGTCTAACTCTGAACACAACCAGATAATTATATTTAAATACCTGACTACTGTAAAGTTCTGAAAAGTTCTGTAAAGAGTGTTATGCTGCATATACCAGATCAGCAGTTAAAACATAATGTTCATAATATTTACGTCTTGTCAGGACCTTTATACAGTATGTCTTTTCTCAGTTAAGTCTTTTTTTGATAATGAAGAAGCAGTCACAATGACCCATGTCCATGGATGAGACATCTCTAATGACTGAGGTGTTGTTACCTGTCATGGCGGAGGGATTTCATGTCTACATATACAGTGCATGGGTCTGGACCTGTAGTGCCCTGTTACAAAGAGTTAAATAACAGAAAATTAGACTTTAGGACTTTAATGTCTTGGACTGTGTGTATGCAGACCTGCATGCAGATGGCTAGGTTAACCCTTGACCCGAAGGCAGTGCTGACAGCTCTGGAGGACAGCCCCACATCTTTGAACAGTTTGGAGAAAGAGTGCGATAGACCCAGACGGGGGCGCTCTTCAGCAATCACCACACAGCTCCGCACACAAGACAGGTTCACCCCACGAGCCTGAAACAACAACATACTCTATAATCACTGTTGGTGTAGGTTCAATTTTCCAACGCTATCTGTATCTGCAGTGCAGGCCATGTTTTAGGTTGTATGCTAAATCATCAGCTACATGCTAAAGTATCCTTTGATAATGGATCTTTACCCGTAACCATATTCACAACAGTCATTTGTGTCATTGTTTATTTTGATACATTTTTTATCCCTAAGCAGTTAGTCACTGACCTTGAGCAGGTCTGTCTGAGTGCCCAGACCTTTGGTGCACAGCTCCATCACAGAATATGAACAGAAGGTGTCTCTGATCCTGTACTGACTCAGAGTGGTCAACCACAGAGACACAGAGGTTTCCAGCTCAAAAGGAGGGATCAGGATTGATTGGTGTCCTGAGTAAACACTGTAATTAAAAGGGAATTGTCATTATTAATACATCAACAACAGCAGCTTTGTTCAATGTATATTTTAATGGGTTATTAATTGTACCTTGCAAGGCACCATAAAACAAAGCCGAGACCGCAGTAAGGATCCAGGCAGATGGCTATTTGTCGAGAGGAGTACAGCTCACACTGGAGTTTAATGGATCGGCAAAGTGCACTGACCGCTGCATGAGAGATCTGGAACAAGATGTGTGGGTAGCACTGCAGAATCTACTTCCTCAGGATTTTGTGACTGCCACCAATCAAGTCGATTTCAATTGAAATATTCCATGTTATGGAATTAAATGTGTGGGTTTTTTTCACCAAATGCAGGAATCAAAATCTACAAAGCAATGTAAATCTAATACAGTACATTATATTCTATAAATAAATTCAAAATGGCAATTCCATTAAATGTTAGAAGAATACTCAACACTAAAACGTGCACTCCATGCCATTTTTCTTATCCGTGACTGGGGCAATGCAAAATGTCAAGGAAACTCAGAGCAGTAGCTTCTTGCATTTTATCTCAACATAAATATTTGGTGTTTTTCTAGTGCCTTGTGCCTCACCTTGACCCCAGTTAGCATGCCTGTAGTTGACACACTGAAGTCCAGATAAGCAATCATCTCAGCCGTGGGAGGTTTGTAGATGTTAGGAGGACGTCGTCGGGGGAGGTCATCTGTAAAAATGGTGCAGGCAAAAAATATACTTTGAAAATGACTTCATATAATGGCTACTTTTACTATTGTTAATAAAGCAAGCATTTCTCAGTTACATGTTGTTTTAGTTTAAGGGGTTTATTTTGTCAAAGTGTTCCTGCTACCACATGCCTGTAACATGGTTCAGGCCTAAAGTAACCGAGATAGACAGGAATAGACGGAAATTAATACATGTTTGTGGTATTTTAGATGCTGGATACAGAACTTTGACAACATGCCATGCTTAAGTAGTGAACTGGACTGGTCCAAAACTGTAGGGCTCAATGGAAACAAAGTAACCTTACTGTATCTGTAAGAAATGTACCTGTGTCAATGATTGTTGGCCACGTTTTAATATTTACAGAAGCCGATGCCTCTTTTGATCGGAGAATCCTTGTGAGACTTTGAGTCGTGAGGATGCAGGCTGCTTTACTGACCTGGTGGGACAGCAGACATGACCAATTTATTCAAATAAGAAAACAAAAATACTGCATATTTTTATCAGATGTTGTTTTTGGGTTTTGCAAAAAATAAACAAAAGCAATTGTTGTTACAGTGTATGGAATATAGAATATTGTGTAGAAAATCTTACGTCAATGATCATGCGGACTGTGGGAAGAGTAGCAGCAAGGTTCTGTGGATGAGGAGGTCTTACATTGACGGGCACACAGCCAGCGTACAGACAACCGTAAAAGGCTGCAATCAAGTCAATGCCTGGAGGAAACACGAGTTATTGTTAGCCAACATTTTTAACTAATGCATTTCATCATTAACCAAAGCTATAGCTATACACAGAAATAGCATGATGGAAGAAAACGCCATGAATTTCTGTTTATAATCTACAGTGCATATTTACTGATCTCTTATATCGTACGCATGTCAATATATACATGACACATGACAATATATAGGCAACAAACATCCTACATGATGTTGCACTCAAAATACTACAATGCAGAGACTGTTCAAATCAGCATGGACACAATGGTTTATTTGTGAACGTGCTTCTGATGTACAAAGATGGACTAGATACCAAAATGTATAATATGTTTTGCCAAAGCAGTTTGCTGTTTTACACAATAGTTTGAACTGACCAGGAGGATATAACAACACCACATTCTCTCCAGTGTTGATGCTGCCTTTCTCCATCAGAGCTGCAGCAATCTTCTCTGCTCTTTTATGCAGCTGGACACAAGTCGCTGTGCTCACCGTCATTCCCTGGTCAAGCCAAAATCACAAAGAAATCAGACACTCACACCAATATGTTTAGATTGAGAATCATTTTGGCTCAATACAAACCTTTGCATTAAGCAGCACATAAAGAACATGGTCTGGGTCAGACTGTGCCCTCCACTGAAGAGCTTCTGCCAGATACTGGTGCTAGAGGAAGACCGATAATTACATATATGTCTTCGAATTCTGTACAGTATTATTATTATAACAGGCAGACAGACAGGGACGGGGTTTTAAAAAAAATCCTAAACAAACCCTCAAAATAATCTAGCAAAATTATCCCAAAATATGCCAAAAATACACCATCATTGAAGCCAGTTCAGCTCTTACAGGAAGCAACACTTTGTAACTTTTTATGATATAACCAGACTTGTAACTTTAAAACCCTATTCAGGCTGTGATGACCATCTATGCTCTCACAAGACATTTTCAGCTCCATAGTTTTAGGTCAAAAGTTAGCACAGTGTTGCTTTAGATACTGCTAGTGGCCACATTTAGTTGAGCAGTTTAAAAATAACATGCATTTATTAGCTTTATTCCACACAGACAAAAGGAGCAAAGCAAGACCACAAAAATATTATATAAAACTGTGGGAGGTAGCCAATGGGTTGTGGTTGGTATATCTCTTACCATTACCGTTGGCCACATACAAAGCTATAGTCAGAGAAAGAACAGAGCAGAGAGAAAGAGAAGAAGCAAGATTTCTTTATAGCCAATGTAGCAAGAGCCTCCTTTCTTAACCATCCAATTGGTTTGTGAATAAGATATGCAGAGCTAAAGTAAAATATAAAATAGTTTGAATGTGTTTTTACCTTTCGAACAAGATCTTGGTCGTCGATCATGCCCAGATCTCGTCCTGCTGCCTGAGCAATCCTCTTTCCTGCCACTAAATTTCCAACCATGACAGACGCTGGGCCCACACCAACTAAAGTGAGAATAATAACTAATTTAGTTCATTGATTTAAATAACTGATCAATTGGTGATGTATGTGATTTTTATTTGTTCAAAGAGCAACATTTGTAATTGACTAAAAAGGCAAATAAGCTAAATTGAAATGGGACCTACCAGGTTGTTTCTGCCTGGGTTTGGGCAGGTTGGTGACACAGGTGTGAGGACACATGAGAATGTTACAGGGATGAAGGTTTCCCTCCAGAAAGTACTGCTTAGTGTCCGAGATGTGGATCCCTCCGAGAGGCGTTTTGGGAAGAGTGTTAGCTGGGACCAGGGCCAGACAGAAGAGCCCCACCTGGTGAATGCTGTCAATAGCCTACATGGAAAATAACATTATTAGATCAAATATATTTATGTCTGCAGAAGTGTACTGTATAGTATAGGTTTATTGAGTTTTACCTGCAGAACTCGACTCATCCACTGGAAGCTGTCCTCTTCACTGGCATCTGGTCTCTGCTCTGCTACAATCACCACTCGCTCATCGTAAAAGACTGTCACCGAAAACACTGCAATCCTAAACAAAACAAATACATGCACTATTTACTGACTGCATGTTGCAGTATGTACTTAGGTACTATTGCTGAAAAAGGACATTGTGTGAACCAGCAGTAATGTACATACAATGTACATTTAGCCACTTAAAGTCCGAAGTTTAATATTTATATAAAGTTAAAAACCAAAAAACATCCTAAACCAAGTGTATAATTGTTCAGTTAATGTCCTGCCTCATAGAGATGGAAAGGTCTTTGATGTGTTATTTTTTTACACCACTAGATGTCAGCAGAGACATGATACACATAGGAAACTGAAAACACTATCTGCAAGTTTGATTTACAGATTTGACAGTTCGAGCTAGTGCATTTTGAAATAAATTTGACTTATTACTTACTAATTCCAATGTCACTTATAGTTCTTTATTCACAACTTTTCTGGTTTACTGTGTTGAAGATATTCGAGCCAAAGAGAGTGCAGCAAACCAGTGTTGCACAGTGTTGTGCTGAATGTATGATGGTCAAAATGTTTCAAGATTCAGAATTAGTTCATTTTACTAGAATCTAAACTCAAATCAATTTTAAAAACTGGACTGTAGCTCATACCGTCCTCGATACACAGTTTTCACTGGCTCCACAGCGAGCGCAGTGGCCACAAGATCATCAGCGTTATGTCTCCTTCCACTGACCATGAGGAGACCCTCAATTTTCCCCACAACAAAGATCAGACTGCCCTGTGGAAAGCAAAGAAAAACCCCAGAGCGGCAAAGTCATTACATAAAGTAGGAGCAAAGTTTCTCTTATCAATCAAAGCAAAACTTACCGGGCCGACAAATCCTAAAAGCCCTGACCGCACAAATGGAATCTCACCAATTGGAACGCCATTAGCATTTACTGGTATAACCTGGAAGGGACAGAGACATTGATTTCATGCAAATCTACATTACATTGGCAAAGACAGGTCAAATGAGTGATGTAGAGTGTCCGGACCTCGAAAGTGTTTTTGGTGTATCCTGGAAGGCCGTAGTACATGGTGCCTCCAGCTCGGGAGTTGATGATGATCTCTCCGATCTCATCTGTTTTACACAACTGAGGAGGTCCGTCTGGTTTGACAATGCACATCAGGGCTAGAGACACACACAAAAACAATGTGAAATCAATTGAAGGAATCCCTACCTGGTTTTCTTTTATGCATCTGGGGAATACTGTTCAGCAATCTACAATTATATTATAAACAAACTTTGATCAATCAGACATATGCATTCTATTGGTCCTGCTTGTTCCATTTTCATCACATGATGGTATAGTCAGCTTGTAAACATATACAGTGGTGACCCAAAAAAATAAAACTAGCAAAATGTAGCTTGAAGATCACATATTATTCTCCTCTCATTTTGACTCATCCATCTCACTCACCTCCGGGCATCACATGACCCACATCTTGAACAGTCAGCGCCGAGTTCTTGTCCTCTGTGTTGACCCTGATGACACCATGACTCAGGCCGGTCAGAGACAAGATGGCCCGAGCAGGAAGAGGAGCCCCAGGTACCCCCGGTCTACACAGAGAGAGGACGAGGTAGTATGTCCCCTTTATGTCTACCAAAGCATGCCCGAGTAGTTCCCATTTAAACCAATACGAACATAAAATACTTGAAAACCACAGGCTAAAGACATAATATATACGTAATATATATTTAACTAGTCATTAGAAATAAATGGCTGTTATAATCAAAACATGAGCACAAATATCAATTTAATATCAAATATATGAATTAAAATGAAAATATTTAGGGGTATATTAAGGGTTTTGTTACTTGGTAAGTTCAATTACACTATAATTTGTGAATAAATGAAGTATCCCGTCTACAGATCTAGATCTACAAAAATGGTGACTCTAGGTTTGGTGAAACGTGAGCACTCTCATCTATCCCATCTGGTCTTACTGTTAGCCATCTGTTTCACTGTGAACAACACCTCATACAATGGCTTCAGACTTTAGTTTATACATGCAACAAAAATATGGAAATCAGAGAAGAAGTGTGGCACGTTTTGTTCTTTGTCATTTTCAAACAAGCTGTGCAGCCACTTAAGGCAACCAACAATGTTTTGACCCACAAAAGCAATGTTTGTGGTTCTCTGAAGATTATTGGAAAAGTGTCATGTAGATAATCATTACAAATAGATTAATGTGAAAAACAAAAACAGCATTAACTTTAGTGAACTGGGTCTTGAACCCATCTCATGCACCTATTTCTGTCTTAATTAATACTATCTAAAGTGGGGCAATTCAAACAATGATTTACTTCTATGCTAGGTTGTATGTATTTGCAGTTGCAATCAGGAGTGAAATTAATTAATTAGTCAATGCAAACCTATTGAATTGCATTGTCTGGTACCTATTGAACCAGACAATGCAATTCAATAGGTACCAGACAACTTCTTATATACAGTTCTATATAAAATAAGTAGATCATGATAACGTAGTACTGTCCTTTCATATTTGCTCAAAGACTTTCCAGTGGGTGATTTTAGACACAGTAAAACTGGACACACACCTGCGTATAGCGACTGTTAGAGCCTCTGGAGAAGCAGCACAGGGACAGATCACCTCCGGCTTCAGCCCATGAGACTGGAACACGTTTAGAAAGGCATCGCAGGAAGACACGGACCCTAACAAACAAGAAAATCACAAGACGATTCAATAAGACATACTGGTAACATAGTGTTAGACAACACACCAAAAACAAACTAGGCCTGTGCTGTCGTCCCCGACAGCAAGGTGTATATCGGCGAAAACGGCCCTGTACGTCTGCCCCGTACGTCTGCTATTACCAACGGGCACCTTAATCACTTTTTTTGATTTGTCTGGATGTTTGTGAACCATGTTTTTGCCAAATTTAGAAAATTCCCTAAAGCTACATTCTTCTTTCAGTCTATAGGGGGCACTATAGAGGTAACTGCCATCATATTAGTCAGATGTGTTCAGGGCAGGGGGGTCATTAGGTATTTCAGGTTAGAGCCTAATCGGGCAAAGTATGTGCACGTTAGAGGCTGTCAAATATAC
>JAVQKC010124930.1:0-11066 GCA_036025475.1 Philypnodon macrostomus
TATAATCTCAGCTCACCCACCTTTCTAACCAGAACTGAAGAAGTCTGCTGGACTGGCAGATGAAAGCTTTTCAACAATCAAAGCCTTGTCCAGATGCCCTTTTTCAACTTTCAGAATGATCCAGATCCAGAGTGGGAGACAAAACTTTCAATATGACCTTTAGTTTAAAGATTGCACCAATCATTTGACTAGGCCCCTGCAGAGACGTTGAGACAAGAGAGTTGCGCCAAAGGAGGTCCCAAAAATTAGAACGATGCAGCTTCAAAATAGTTCCACCTTAGCACAATTCTCAATGTATTGGAATGGCACTTTCAGTTGAAAAACGGGCCCATTGTCATCAGTGGAGTTGTCAGAACTCTGCCTTTATATGGCTCTGGGCCCCTGTAGCCATCTGGTGAGGAAGGAAGTGGTTATGCTGTGCTGTGCTGTGCCGAGCTGTACTGTGTTTAATTGACTGTCTTCCATTTAGCAGGCATCTGAGCAGGTCAACCCACTTAACCTCTTATGAATAACATGTCTCCTTTTGCACCAAAGGCTTCTACGTGAGATGTAGTCATTACTGAAAATGGGCTCTTTGAAGTGTGTAAATATTCTAATTCAACATTCAAATTGCAAATACAATAATCTGCATTTTACACCGAGATCAAAGTTTTGTCATTGTTTTGTTTAACAAATAGACATACCTATCCTTAAGGAAACACA
Organism: Philypnodon macrostomus; assembly: GCA_036025475.1. NCBI lineage: Eukaryota > Metazoa > Chordata > Actinopteri > Gobiiformes > Eleotridae > Philypnodon > Philypnodon macrostomus. Next base: position 703 of record JAVQKC010124930.1, read on the forward strand.
CTTGTGCTGGTATTTCATTCACTAGATAATGTCCTGTATTCAGCCACAGAGTCATAAAAATACCTAGGCATAAAGTATCTCATTGACCTAGTCCTATATTTGAGAAACGTTTTGAAAGAGTTTATAGCAAACCATTTTGTTTACTAGGTTAATATTTCTGACTTGTTTCATTGTGTCTATATAATGAGAAAGTAGAGGAATAAAACTTGAAAGCTAGACCCCTAATGGCTCCTGGAGTGCATATGGCAAACAAGCATATATATATATATATATATATATAACATGGCTGGGACAATGTTTCAAAGCCATTTACAATTGGTTGGTTACAAGTGTTACCAGGTCATTCTGATTCAGAATTTGTCCTTATGCCACTTACTAAGCCAGACACAGCAATATGGAAATGAGCTGTCATTTTCAACACTAAATTATTCAGAATTGGACAGAGCCATGTCATAGAATGGTGATTGGCTCTCATCTCACTTCAGTGACTTTATAGAGAAATAAATAAGGAAGCATTAAAGAGTTGGATACAGTCATAGGCAGTTTATCTTACACACTGAAAATCTATTGCCCAATGTTCAGCTGTGCAATTTATTTATTAACATTCATTTAGCTTATCAAGACTCAGGGCTATACCACTTCTATATTAACATTCTTAAGAAAATATATGTTATGTATTTGTCTGTTTTGAAAGTAGTTTTGAAGGCAAGAATGGGAACGTCCAAAATGACATAATGAAATAATAATTGTGCCCCTGCTAGACCGGCCTTATTTAATCTGAATTTTAATAAGGAAGTGTGTTGGCAGGCAGCACAGTGGTGCGTATTAGATGAGCGCCACATTTATGCGGCCACCCAGTTGTACAACAGCCTCCCTGTTTTCTAGCATCAACAGGTCCACTGAGGAGGCAGAGGAGGCTGGCTGGTGCATACAGGGCTCTATTGATCTGCAGTGATTACACATGTGAACATGCACACACATAATATACAGCAACCAACACACAAACACAAATGTGCAGCCCACATGGTCTTTAATGTGTAGGATGTATAACATTATCAGTGATTACTGTAACTAGGTAAAAAAAAGTCTCAGGTCTTTGCTGCCGTATACCCTCTCAAACACCCTCAAATATAGAGAAATAAACACTTCAGTTAGGTAAGACCTGCAGGCTGTGTTGCTGTCACAGAAAGCATCCCCTCTAATGTCACTTCTTCCAATATTAGCTCTTGTGTTTCTTATGGTCCGTTAACTCTTCTCAGCCATTATAATACAGTGCTATGTTATTGAATATTTGTTTACATAAATACATAAATGCATGAATACATAAATGGAGCTCAGCATGTGTGATGTCTGTCCCATCCTTTTGGATGATTTAACATCTAGTGTAAAGAAAGGCAAAATACTAAATATGCTTTATGTTTTGTAAGTGTGTTGGTGCTAGAGTGTAAATAGGCACAGTTCCCCAATCTTACTGCTCTGCTTTAGCCTCAGTGTTAAGTCGAGCAGAAGAGGGAGCTGCTGAATGATGCCACTGTCTGTTTACTGGCAAGCCTGCTGTGAACGGGGGCAAGAATTTGGTGAGGAAGGACAGGCAGTAGAGACACACCCTTCTCACGCAACAGATGGGTCAGGCAGCGTGGGGAAAATGTTTGAGAATTAAAAATGGTGTCCTTTAGATTGCATAATTATTATATTCTAAATGAATATAAAAGGGAACGTCCCCTCAGCCCGCTTTAACCATAGTTGTATTTAGTACCGCAAACAAACTTGCCATTAAACAATTCCATGAAGATTTAATTTGGACCAATTTCCTCAGAGTCTAAGGGCCCACACTCCTATATAGGACACTGCAGAGGAACAGAGCATAGGTGTGTCAGAAATCACTAATAAGGAAATCGATTTTAATGAATTGGAAGAATTAAGTTTGAAAATTAAAGGATGCAAATCTATTGAGACAGATGTCAGGTATCCCACTCTTTACTACCCACCTCTGCAGAAGGATTCTCTTTCATAGGGTTTCTATTCAGCACTAGGCTGCATCAGCTCTGGTGTTACCTTACTGTAAGCGATCCAGACCTTGCAGGATTTCAATCAATCATCAAAGAGAGTGTCTGTGCGCTCCCTGCTGCTCAGAATGAGTCTTCAGTGATGGTGGTTAATGGAAAAGGTCACCGCTTCTCAAGGCTGCGCTGCCTAACAACAAAGACATGGGAAGATTCTCAAACACAGGACAAGGAGCTGAAACAGTAATGCTAGACAAACTTCTGTGCAGGTTATCAGTTTTTTGGAGTGTCCAGCTTTTTGAATGTCTATATAAGAACAAACATCTTGATGATTAGAAGTACTTCCTGAACCCTAGTGGAGTTCATATCTTGACCTTGTCCCACAATGTTAAAATATATGGATATTCCAGCAGTCAACAAACCAACAAAAAAATATAACATCGATGAAGGTAAAAATCACACATGACTTCAATATGCATGTCCCTGTGCGAATTTCTATTCAAATTCCTTCGTGCATGATTTTGCTGTTTTGCACACTCATGAATATTTACACGCTTGTGGGGGTATCTCTGGAGGTGGCATAGGAATTCATCAGGAGTCATAGATGTCTCTTATACGTAAGTGTGTACCTTTGACTTTTGTGTGCCTTTCAGATGGGACTTAAACATTGTGGTATCTACTCTGTATTACCATTCAACATTAAAATGCTGAGGATAAGGGCGTGGACTGCTGACTGTAACACATTTACAATCCTTAAGCTCTGCATTTGCTTAGCTGTATTTCTTGAGTCCTTGCTAAGTTGGGTTTATCGTCACCTTACATTAGACTTGTTACTAGTTACATCTCTCTTATCATCCAGTCTTTTTTTCTTGTCCCTGGAGTGGGAGTTTCCCTGGAGGCAGCAGAAGAGGAAAGAGGACAATGGCGACACTCCTCTGTTCTGTGTCACAAAGGCTTGATTAGAATGTTAGCTGCTTTGTGAAAGAGAGCGGCATAACTCTCAGAGCTGTCAGACCCATGTCCTTTTCTTCTATTGTGGTTGGACATCAGAGAATTTACACACTCTTTTGGAGCTGCTGGTGTTTGTACAACTGTGCATATTTGCTTCAAGAGATTTCTTGTGTGCTCTGAATATAAATCTCTGCAGCCTTATGCCATGTCATGAATACCTTTTTGGCACACTTAAAGTCATCTCTTCATCCCACAGTACATTTACATGCGAAGCGTACTTGGACTATTCCCACCACAGAATTTCTCACTTTGCCAGAATTAATATTCACAAAACTGAACCAAAGCTCGGGAAATGGTGCATTCAAGTGATCTGGGTATTTACCAGTTGTGCTAAATCCTAATAAACCCAATACATTGTTCAGTAAATGTAATCTCTTAATTCATACTGTAACATGGATTACAGTATGAATACGTTTGGGTAAATTGTGTTAACCCAAATTTTCCAACACAATTTATCCAAAGTAAGGAAATTGTGTTTTTTTCTTAGTAATTGTTTTTTTTGAAGACACATCTAGTTGGCTATCATTTCTGTAAATGCTAAACTTCATGTTATGCTTGTTCAGTGTCTAATGGTGAATGCCCTGAAGTCGAGTAAGATGTATGCACACAGACCTGCATTATCCTTGTGTGTTAGCATGATTAAGGGACATTTTAAATTATTAATAAATTTCCCATTTGGTTCAAAGTTAAAAATGTAAACTTAAGTTAGACTAAGGGAATATTAATTTTTAATATTTTACATAGCCCTTAACTACATTGTATCTACCTCTACAATGTAATACACTGTGTAACAAACTGTAAAAACATGTAACTACATTGTATCTAACCCTAACCCCAACCGTAACCTTAGCCATTCTGTATGTACAATGTAGTTACACGTTATTACACGTTTGTACACAGTGTATTACGTTGTACTTAATGAGGCAGATACAATGTAGCTAAGGGCTATGTAAAATAAAGCGTTACCTTAAAATTTGCTGTCTCGCCTCAGTTGTATGGAGTATTCTTATGTGCTATTCCAAAAGTAAAAAGTCAGGAACATTTACTGACACATAATAGAAGTGAATTGGAATGAGTTATTTCAGGTCTGAAAAGGGCAAACTGGCATTTGAACAGATTTTTTTTTATTACGGTTGAAGTGTGTTGCCTTAATAGGACAACACTTAAAAAAGGTCTAATGTCAGCTTTTAGTTGACTTTTGCAACAGAGGAAACACTGCTATTACCTCAAAGGAACAATGAAACGTACAGAACAGAGGTCTAACACTATCTGTGTGATCATCTCATCCTTTCACAAAGTCTCAAGTTGTGGGGACCAGCACTGTTTCTGTATTTTAGTGCTCAAGGATTAAAGTGACCGGAGATGTTGAGTGACTAAGGATATAGCAACACTTTATAAGGCCATGTTGTTGAAAGGGCCACATGTTAGTTATAGAGTGATCTATAAACTGTATAAAATGTATGTAATATATTTAGCAGTAGTACTACTCTACTTTCACATTTTGTGGTCTGGATAGTTGTAAACACAACAATCTGTAAAAAAATAAAATACAATTGTAAGTCTCGCTATATATTGTTCTGGTAAACTAACCATCTTAGGCTGATTGAGCATGTTTGTTATTCAAAGCACCATCATGATCAGGAAAAAAAAATCATCTTTCATGTGTGAATGCATTTTGAAATCTAATGTGTGGGCTGAAAGCAAATTAGCAGAAGAGGCAACATAATTAACAAACTTAAGCAAAAATGTGAGTAAGATATAGGTCTGCTTTGTATACTCATAATGCATTGACTTGTCGGTAGAAGGGAACTGAAGTAAAAGTGAAGTCCATGGACTTTAAAAGCTAAGTAGGACAGTGATAAATCCACTGAGCAGCACTTTCACCAAAAGGACTTGTGCTTTTTGTGGCAACCTGATATAATTTACTGGGTAAGCAGATTTAAAGGTTGATTTAAAGTCTAATTAATGTGTCGCTTTAACTCATGGAAATTAGGAAAGACAGAGGCATGCTTTGTTGTCCCAGTGATTAAGTGAGATTCCATCTGATTGAAAAGTGCATAGGTTGTGAGTTAGCTGTAGGGAGGATACTTTATCTTAAATATCCTGCTGTCTAATATGATGTTCCTGACAGGGTAGGCATCTCATAAACTTTAATGGCAAAAAGTTGTAAAATACATTTCCATACCACACTCTACCTAAGTCAGTGGTCCCCAACCACCGTGCATTTGCTACTGGGTCGCACAGAAAGAATAAATGATTTATATAATTTCCATTGAATTGATTATTTAAGTCTTATTTTGAAGGCACTTGATACGTCAAGGTGCGTATATTAGTCATGTGATATGCTACTGAAAAAATAAGCCCACAAATTAGTGAAAATGAGTGGAAAACAAACTTTGGAGAGCTTCTTTGCAAAGGGGAAAAGGCCAACTGAGGAGTCAGAAGATGATCCAGAAGAGGAGCCTACGACCTCCAAGAAAAAGAAAGCTTCATTTAACAGACAATACCAGGAGTCCTACTGAAAATATGGGTTTATTGCAACAGGTGACTCCCTCTCGCCAAGTTCGCTCTGCATAATATGTGGGGACAAGCTAGCAAACAAGGCAAGGAAAGCCCTGTTCAAGTTGGCAGATGAAATTGCTGCATTCAAAGCCGAACTGGAATTGTGGGCACAGAGGGATAATTTACATGTTTCACATTAGCAGGGCTTTTGGAGGACACCTGTGCCAGCATTCTCCCAGCTGGTGTGCGATCACCTGTCTTTGCTTTTACAAGAGTTTGAGCGATACTTCCCAACCACAAAAGACCCATGAACTGCGAAGGAATGGATCCGTGACCCGTTTGTGAACAACCCGGGCGAATCGAGCATGTCGGTGCAACAAGAGGATCAGCTGCTGGAGATCGCAAATGATGATGGCCTTAAAAGTACATCTGAGACAACAACTCTGCCAACGTTCTGGATGAAAATCAAGGCAGAATATCCTGACATCGCCTGAAAACTGAAAACCCTGCTACCATTTCCAACATCCTATCTTTGTGAAGCGGGCTTTTCTGCAGTGACAGCAACCAAGACAAAAGTACGGAGCAGACTGGACATAAGAATCAGACTGCGGGTGTCATTGTCTCCATCACCCCGAGATGGGACCGTCTTGTTACAGAGAAACAAGCGCAGGGCTCCCACTGATTCAGCGTTATGGTGAGTTGTATTTTTCATGCACTTAAAATTCATTTTTCTGCCGGTCGTGTTATTTTATTTATGCTGTATTTATCTGCCACACCTTGCCAGTCCGTCGAAATAATACCTATATTAAACCGGTCCGTGGTGCACAAAATCTTGGGGACCCCTGATGTGACAGACAATTCAGATTACAAACTGCAGGAAGAACACAGTCACAAAGACAACATGTTTAACAGTCTGTGGCAAAGATGTATTCTGACTCATAATTTAAGAATAGTCGAGTGGTTTGCAATCTTAGTCCTGCTCTTGATTCCTCTATGCGTATGTTCATAAAGTATGTCATTTTGAGTTGGAGTTCAAAAAGATGCAGATTAAATGCAATTCGTCAGTGTCAAACATGGGGCAGTGCCAACATATTGTACACAAAAGCACAATATAATGCATACCCTATTTAAAAGAATGTGTGTGGGGCAGAGACTATTTGAGAAACAAATATGGCTTTGCTTGCAAATTGTGATAAACAATAGCTTGTCTTGCACAATGGTTTGAGTACCATCTTGCTTCACTCTGCACCACTTCTAAATTGTGTTCAGTGAGTCGCAGTATATGCTCGGGGCTTTCTGCAGGTGGTATATTTCTATCATTACATAAGCCTGGCTCCCCCGTCCCACTTCGCTCGCTGCTGTGACAATACTTCCGGTGCTGGCGAATGTGGCACCTGTGTCCCACCCGCAGATTGCTGCCCTCATGGACCAGATATTATCCCTGCTGGTCTTAACACACACACACTTTCATCAGTTCACCCCCATTCAGGCACTCTAAGCTCATTCATATGCGACTAGGGATGCCTATTTTGCCGCGGAGAATCTATTCCTTCCGGGGTAGCGGGAGACTGCACCTGTGAAGTACATGGCACAGGAATACACACACATTTGTGGACTGAAATTGCAATGCGTTCGTGTGTGCCAATTTGCATTACATTTAAAGCTGTAGGGATCCTGGCAGTGAAAAAGTGTGTAAAAAGCTAAGCAGGAAATATGACAGAGCAAATGGAAGATCAGATGAGTTAATTTCCCCCCGAAGAATTTTTTAAAAGTGGCTTGATGTGGCACGCATGGGTGAAAACGTAAGGGCTCTTGAGGCTCACGGTGCCCAATGTACTTTTCTTTTCTTAGGCTTTTTATATCACAGTTTTAGCACCTACAAGTAGTGTTTTCCTCTAGATCAGCTTTCTTCTACATATTCTTGTCTGATTCACCCTGCTACATGTGAGTCATTCAGCTCAGTTTGACATCTTATCCCAATGGAAACACACACTCACAATCACAGCACTCAGTCCTTCAGAATATGTATGAATAAGCTAGTCAGTAGAGAAATTTTAGCCAAACTGGAACGATTCTGGTGCTCAACAAAACCTCATGTTTTTACTTGACTGGGCATCTCCGGGAGTCTAGCCTCAACATCTCATCCTGTTAGTTCAGAAGAGCCCGCAGCCTTCTGTATTCAGGTCAAGGCTGTGCAATAACCTCACTCCAATGAGATTTAAATGCCCCACCCCATAATGCATCGTGCTAAATGAGGGGAAGCTGTAGCAACCTATTAATAAAAAGTACAGAAATGGCATGGAATCTGCACAGTACATTGATAAATTATGCAATTAATAACAATCGCACGCTGTCAATCCCAGAAAGAACTAGTTAAAATGTAGTATAGTTAGAAATGTTATTCTTATCTTTGGTTGTAGAAATACTTGTACTAGGTCCTGGAATTGATGGAAGTGATGCTTTAACTATAATTGATACCTCTTTGGGGCACAGTTGTTAGCACATGCAGCCCTTATTCAGAGCCTACAGTGCTTGCCCCGGCATTGTGACTTCGAATCTGGCTACTGTCCTGTCAAATAAAGTCGAAAAATTGGCCAAAAACCCCAATTGATATCTCTTTGATTAGTTAGACGACGGTGAAGGTTGTCATTCATCCAGGTAGAGGTCATTCTGAAAGTTGAAAAAGGGCATCTGGATTAGTTAGTTAGTGTCAGTGAATGCACGGTAGCTACAATAGGCTCAAAAGAATAAAAGCCACAATGTTAATAATGTGGCACTCTTGGTGTGTTTGACAACCAAGGCCAGTCAAATTCCAGTTTGACATCACAAGTAAGTGCACCACAATAAAGTGTCTATTTTTCAGTAGTCATCCCCAGTTTCAACATGAAGCAAAAAGTCAGGTATTGTCATATAACTGGAACGGAAGGGCTCTCAGCCTTAAACAAAAAACTATAATACTAATAATATTTTAAATAATAATATCCTTAGGAGTGGACCTACTGCAATGTGCATTTACAATGTTACTGGTCAACTTTTTCAAAGACTTGCCCCTAGCAAGTTTCAGAACATACTCTATTCTCCTTTTTGCCCTATGGTACTTTCTTTTAAAAACTTCTTTCCTTTGCCGCATAGTCTCTCCTGGCGTTCCCCGTGGTGTTTCCTCTTTAAATCCCTCTGATTCTCTAATTGAGGTTTAGGTGTCACAGGGCAAATGTGCAGTGTGTGCGCTGACACCATCATCTTTTAAGTACCATTTCTCTTAAGGCCATCTGGGAGTCCGGGTGGGCACTAGTCCAATCAAGAAATCACATAATTAGACTAATGTGTGGGGTTCTAACAAGTATTTTCTAATGAATGTTATTTTTGCAATCCTGTCACATTCAAAATGAGAATGCACATCTTTCCAATGACAACAATGCAAACGGAAAAGAGGGACGTCTCATTAGACACTGTGTAATTAACCAATGAGTGAGCTGTTTAAATGGCAGTCAGATGCGAGTTGTTTTATTTACAAGTAACCATCCATCAATATGTTAGCGCCTTGTTAACCTCGATCAGAATGTATTGCATTTTGAACTAAAGGTCGAAAGGCGACAGACTAGTATTCCATAAATAAACATGCCGATACAAAGGAGAATTTAGTGTATTTCTGGGCTCTACCTGGCAAATACTGATAACTCTCTCTTTATCATATAACGTTTACTCTCCAATAAAGCCACTCTTTTTGCATGTCAATCCAATAGCCTCCCCATTTCATTTTCCCAAATACTACAATATATTGAGTTCCACCAATTCTCAGGAGCATCTGTCACAATACAAGGCTCTGTGAATTCTCAAACTCTTAATCCAATTCCATAATTCACTTATATTCCCCTTTCCCATTCGCTTGCCAAGCTGAGACGAGCCGTTGCGGCACTGAGGGATATGCGCACTGGCTTATGCCCCGTCAGAGAGTGGCAGCAGAAGGGTTAGAGGCAGTCTGCTCTGAATTTAAGTATACTGCTTTTTACTTTGTTTTATTTAGCTTTTCTTGGTGACAACTTGGCAGTTGCTAGTCCCTATACTAGAAGTTACTTTCAAAGACTTTTCAATTACTCAGTTCCTGATTATGCACAAACATGATTGCTTTGTTTGCACTGCCATTTAATTATTTCTGACAATTCTAATTGTACATCTGGTTACAACTATTCTTATTTATTAATCAGAACTTCACATATAAAGTCAGCTGCTTTTTTCACCCATGTTACAGTAAGTACAGTGTATGTGTGTGTCCAAGTGCATTTGTGTGATCATGTGTACTTAGTTCTGGGTTCTGTCTCTGGGCCATCTGATACTCGCTAAAGTTGTCCACAGCTTTAGCTCATTCCTTGGCTCCAAACTCAAATGTCTTGGTGTCCATTCATGGGTACACATGCATGATATTGAATCGCACAAAGAGAGAGCTCTGATTTCCCCGGCAGGTCTGCCCCGTGTGGCCCTCTCACGCTGGGTGGCACACAGTCACAGGACGGCTGACGCTAGGAAACTCCCCGGTATGTATCGGGCTATTCGCTTTGTGTCCCGGTCTCTCAACTAGTTATGGCCCGAGCCAAAACTTTGTGAAAGGCCATATTGAAACTGTATGGTTTCTTATTATTATTTTTCCACAGATTCAAAGTCAATTTTGAGGCCCTAAACGTGTTCAAAAAGTCAGGGATTTTTGCACACAGATCAGGGAAGGCGAAAAATTTATGATATTGAAGTCCCCCAAACAAAATATAAAAAAATGGCTCAGTGGCAGCCCCTTGAAAAAAAAATTACATGGGCCTATGGGAGCCGACCGCACATTTTGTTGATCGTAGAGAAATG
>JAVQKC010124947.1:0-10320 GCA_036025475.1 Philypnodon macrostomus
GAGGCATTCTTTATTTGACCTCTGTAATGTGCCTATGTACATTAAGTATACACTAGCCCGGATCAATGTGACAACATTCATGCGATTTTGTTTATGTTCAGCAGGATTATTGGCTCAATTAAAGTGCTTCAGGGCATTAATTAGTTGATTATTTAATTGTCATTAATCGTAGAAATACCAAACTCAATCCAGTTCTGAGTCTTCATGATATGTACCTGTGTGCAAAAGTTGATCCAGCAAAGACCTTTTCAGTTATTGTGTTCACAGTTTTGTGGCAGTAATTAATGAATTAATTCATTAATTAATAATATTCATCGTAGAAGTACCAAAAAACAGACACGGTTCTGCGTCTTCATGATGTGTACCTGTGTGCAAAAGTTAAAACTGATCCGGCATTTCGTTCAGCTAGGCTCTGCGAACGCGGACTTGGACGTGATTCATAGTATCGTCGTTTCGCCGATATAAAAATAAAGGGCTAAAGTTCTGGGACGTCTGAAATGTTACTGCTATCGGGGAGTGGGGTGGATTTGGGATCCTACGGGCAGGATCGGGACGGGACATTATTTTGACTTTGGACCGGGGTGAGGGAAGGAGTGTGAGAACAAATACTCTCCCGTGTCACCCTGGGTGTATTATTAAGTATAATAAGATTTTATAATAGTTCCATGGTCACCCTCTATTAGTAAGTTTAGGACAGGGTGACTCAGGATCCGCACATGCGCACTGTGGCTACTTCCTCCACCGCTTCTGCTGCTTTTGGTTTGTGTTGATAGCGGCGTCTGCTCCCACTGTCCCACACGTGCAATAACTCCTATGTGAATTCCTCTCTTTGGACCAGTTAATAACTTCTTCCTGCTCTGTCGGACAGGTATAATCCGCTTGTGTTAAATATTTGTTGTTTGATTCACTGCGCAGCCCTATCCCTCGCGCGGACAGAAGTTTAGCCGGGTTGCTCATGGTTAGCATTATGATGTTGGCTAGCTGATAGATGCACTTTTTGTTGTAGTGTTGCTAACATTAGCAAGCTAGCAACCATAAATATCCAACTCAATTGACGTGTCAGGTGTCTAGGTGCATATGGGACCTAACAAGTCGTGTTTTGTGGGTGTTTTCAGGTTCAAAGCCATAGTGATTCACAACCATGGGGGCTTATCTGTCGCAACCTAACACTTGCAAGACCTCTTCCGATGGCGGCAACAACAACTTGAGCTACGGCTTCTCTGCCATGCAAGGCTGGCGTGTTTCAATGGAGGTAAAAACAAAACATCAGCTTTCTTAAACGTCACGAATGGACCCGTTAGACGCCTGCAAAGTGTCTTGTTTGTGAGAGACGTGTCTTTATACTTTGTACGTCATAGTGAACCATTGTGAGTTACAGTGATTTGCAGAATGTGCAAATCAAATGCGCTGCGTATTACACTAACAGTAAATGAATGTTTGCTTTCATGTTTAATGTTGACTAACCTAACACTAATCTCTATAAACCACACTATCACAACAGCAATAGTGGAATGTTGCTGAAATAGGTTCTACAATTGTAGAAAAACAGAATTTTGTTTTTTTTGTTTTGCATGTTTTACATACCATTTTTTGTGTTGCATATAGTACTAATGTGCTCGTTTTGCAGGACGCTCACAACTGTATTCCAGACTTTGATGAGGACACAGCTATGTTTTCTGTTTATGATGGACATGGAGGTAAAACTCACCACTGTATTTGCTGTATTTGCTTATAGCAATAGGAATTAATTAAAATAGTACCATTTGTTCTTTTCCAAATGTAGTTAAAATGTCTGTGTAGATTTTTAGTTTGTATACAACTCCACAAGTATTTTTAAAGAAGAGGGTTGTACTACTACATGCTTGTCTCTAGGTGAGGAGGTGGCATTGTACTGTTCAAAGTACCTCCCAGACATCATCAAGGAGCAGAAGGCATACAAAGATGGAAAACTACAAAAAGTGAGAAGCAAAATGCATTTACTATTAAAAGAAAGTTTGAACAGATATGCTTGCAGCAAGAACCTGACATTGCTTTTATATTATTTTTCAACAGGCTCTTGAAGATGCTTTCTTGGCTATTGACAGTAGAATAACCACAGAAGACGTTATCAAGGAATTGGTTCAGATAGCCGGCCGACCCACGGAAGAGCCTCCCACTGAGAAGGTTGCAGAGGAAGATGACTGTAAGTTCACGACTGATTGTAGAGAAATTACTGGCAAAGAATGACCAATATTGAAGGTTTAAATTTCTCAACTGCATTTCTGTTGCATAAGTGGACAGAGAGGAGGCCGCTCTGCTTCATGAAGAGGCCACCATGAGCATTGAGGAGCTGCTTGTGCGATATGGCCAAAACTGCAATGCAGTCAAACATGCTGTCAGGTACAAAAATGTTTTACATAGTGTAGCAACACTCATAAACTTCACATGAAGACAGAGACATCAATATTTATCCATATTTTAATTTTGATCTGATGTATATTTATGTTGTCCCATTTAAATGTATGTAACACTGGAAAAATTCTATCTAATTTATTTAATTTTATTTGTCGTCTACTATTATTATTATTATTATTATTATATGTGGCTGGTGGGAAAAAAATATTTGACCAATTTCTCCTTCTGCTCTCATAGCGCCGCAGTTAAAAAAGCATGTTCCACGAACACGGGTGCCTCTGGAGTCAAAGAAGGTGGCAGTGATGTTCCAGAAAAAGAGGGTGTGAACGGGGAGGTGGAGGAGGAGAGCAACGGGAAAGTCACTGAAGGAGCAGCTTCTGGGTCAAAGGTCCGGGCCTGTCGCAGAGCAGCTAGTGCAGCGAGCCAGAAAGGTACAGAGACTATGACTTTAGACCTTATTTTTGTCATGGTTTAATCCTGGTTTACCCATGTGGCTTCATGACTTTATTTCACCTTTTTAAACCTGCACAGTATTCTATATAAATATTTGTTATACTATGCTAGCTTTTGTCTGTATAGTTGTCCATAGATGAGTGGTCATTACGGCCTGTTGCCAAATCATTGAATGCTGTTTTTTTTAACCCCAGACGGAGGTGGCGGGAGCTCTAATGGTGGAGAGAAGGCTGGTAAAGCGGAAGGTGATGCTGGACCTTCGTGCTCTTCTTTGCCTTCAAAGACCGGAGATTCAAAGTCCAGGTTTTTTGACGACAGCGAGGAATCCGATGAGGGCGAGGAGGAAGAGGGCAGTGATGAAGAGGTCAGAAATCCATAAATAATTGAACTTGAAATGTATTTGTTTGTGCTAAAACCTGTTTATCTTTAAGGATGGCAGTGAGGAGGAAGAAGGCTACAGCAGTGAGGTAGAAGAGGAAGAGGATACAGAGGAGGGTGAGGAAGACTCTGAGGATGAGGAAGAGGAAGAGATGTGTTTACCTGGCATGGACGGCAAAGAGGAGGTACAAATAGTCGTGTATTTTGGGCTGGGCAACAGTTGCAGATTGATTAAATAGATCATTTTTAAATGGATAGATACATTAATCATCCAACTATTGTTGTGTATTCTCAGCCTGGCTCTGACAGTGGCACCACAGCTGTTGTGGCTCTGATTCGAGGAAAGCAGCTGATTGTAGCTAATGCGGGAGACTCTCGCTGTGTAGTTTCTGAGCATGGTAGGACTGACAATCTGTTTCAGTTTTGGTTTTGAAAACTGATTCTATTGTTTGCCTAATAATTTATTCCATTCTGCTAAAGGAAAGGCTGTAGACATGTCATATGACCACAAGCCGGAGGATGAGTTGGAACTGGCGCGTATTAAAAATGCTGGAGGAAAAGTGACCATGGATGGAAGAGTCAATGGTGGACTCAACCTTTCCAGAGCCATTGGTATGAATTATAATCTTAGTAATCTATTGTATTGATTTATCTCAATAACACATTCTGATCTTGTTCAGAAAAGGCAGGTTTACTACAAAGGTTTCCACTGTATTAAAAAGTCCTTGAACTAGTGGAACTGTTGGCATGTACTGTATTTCTCGCACTATAAACCTAAATATTATATTACTTCTGAGTATCTTCTAGTACAGCCTGCTTGTGAAATAGGTTCATGTGACTTTTAAAATAACAAAACCCATAGGAGTTTTAACCCAGTAGTTTTCCATTGACTTTAATTTCCAGGCGACCACTTTTACAAAAGAAACAAGGCTTTGCCGCCAGAGGAGCAGATGATTTCTGCGATGCCAGACGTCAAGGTTTTGACTCTTAATGAAGAGCACGACTTTATGGTCATTGCCTGTGACGGTATCTGGTAAGTTTTACATTTTAATGCAATCATAATGTTTTTGTAACCATTGCTTTATTGGTTGTGTCTGCAGGAACGTGCTGAGCAGCCAGGAGGTGATTGACTTCATTAGTGGAAGGCTCAAACCTGACCAGAGCGGCAAAACAAAAGCTTTGTCATCAATAGTCGAAGAGGTGAGAGTAAAAACGTTATCATCCTAAAGAGTTCACTTGTGGTTAACTTATTTTCATCAATAATGAAGTGGATCACTTATTTATCACAGTAAAAATATCTTCTCTTATACCCCATTGCAGCTGTTGGACCACTGTTTGGCCCCTGATACCTCCGGGGATGGGACAGGCTGTGACAACATGACCTGCATGATAGTGGCCTTGAAGCCACACAGCGATTCGGATGAAACTAAGAAGAGGAAGCTTCTGGATGAGACGGAAGACGTTGAGCCAGAGAAGAATGGAAATGACAGTAAAAAAGCTAAGAGTGACTAAAGGAGAACAGGCCGATGTCCCAGGATGAGCAGCAGCTGCACAGACCGCCCCAGACACACATTCTTTCTAAATCTGGATTGTTACCTCAAAGACCGTTATTCATCCTAAAGGACCAATAATGTATACTCAAAGATCACACGAACAAGTTTCAAAGATATTAATTAATTAGATTTTTACTTCAGTACCCCCATTTATTTGGATGTTGATATGACGAGGCTGGACACATTTGGCCTTTTACACTCAGAAGTGACAGGCCTCTAATATACTGTTAGGTACTTGAGTGCCATGATATGTCGAAAAAGGATGTAGCTATCTGCAATGTGCTTTTCTAAAGTCATTTTAGAGATGAATTATTGCCCTGCTCATTCTGTTTGTGTTGTATTTACTTTAATGGCTTGAGGTGTACAATGCTCAAAACAAACTCATCGATATGTAGTCAGTGTGCCACAAAATTATGATTTCCTTCTAAGCAGTAGTCCTAAAATTTACTGATACTGATTTGGCATGAACTCAACAAAGTCTTAAATTGGCAAATAGGTGTTTATTACTAGTGATAAGGAAAATGGAAGCAGACAATAACGTAAATGAAACATTGGAAAGATGTTGAATGTGTTGGTACTGATTTTAGGTTGTTGCTGATGTCTGAGTTTATCCAGGGGTATGTTGATGAGACTCCAGACTCTACTTCTGAGGCATAGGTTCTCAACAATGGTCATTTTTTGCTGGCTCCACATCTGAGTTTGTCACGCCACCCTTTTTCATTCCTGCTTTTTGTTTTCTGTTGTCTTGATACTGTGTCTGTATGTTTCTAAATGGTTAAAAACACCAGCGTTTGAGAGCGAGCATAATTATAATCTATGTAAGATGGGTATTGGGAAACAACAGACAGCAACAAATGGCAATGTACTGTATGTCCGTGATGAGAGCGCGACTGCAGCTGGACGCATGGACTGTTCAGAAATCTGTATTACTAATGTTTAAACTTATCTTTAATCAATTTAATTGGACAATATCCACTCATGATTTGATTTCTCATCAATTTGTCCCACGGCAGAAAAGAAAACCCTTAATGGGCACATACTTAAACAGTCTGCCAGTGAATCTTTTTTTTTTAAGTGGATCGATACTTCAGAGCACCAAAAGAATATAACTGTTGATTTGTCTTTGCAGATGATTCCTGTAAAACCGTTTGTGTACCTGTGCATTTGTTTCTCGTGTTCTATCTCGACACCATGCCCTTTTTATGTACATAGTTTTTCAATACTTGTAATTGGAAAAAAAAAAGGCTTTTTCTTTGTAATTGTGACTCAATGTGACATTTGGTGCATACTCTTTTGACACCTGTATGTAAGTACATACAAATACATTTTTTAAATAATCACATTGTTGTTGTTTTTTAACTTGTGCTGCGTGCATACCAGCAGATGGCAGCAAAATACTCTTAAATGTTAAAAGACAAAGCAGACAAAGGAGAATAAGAGCAGAGCCTTGGAGCAGTTTTCATTGAGGCAGAGGAGATTATACAGTTGTGTGAAAATTAAAGCCTCAGGTCTCCCCACCCTGTCCTGCTGTTGGTTGCACTGCTCCCTGTGGACAACTGCTGCAGCAACAATGGAAAGTACGACACACTGTCCTTGCATCTAAACTTGTCCCAGTACACACGCTCTAGAGCTCGTTGGCTTTGTTATTGTCAGATTAACAGACAGTTACTCTAAAGGTTTTGAAGGACACATTATTCCTTTAGAGAATTCATGGAAAGGTCATGTATTAACTACAGATAATATGCATTTAAGTTTTACAAATCCCATGACCTTCACCATCTGGAAGTATTGTTGATGTGTCAGTTGCAGACACTGTTTTTGTATGTTCATGACATCAGCATCTGCTTATCAAAGAGACACACCACTGCTCTTCCTGTGTCCTCTGCTTCTCTTCCTGTGGATTTGTCCAGTCTTACCCTCACTTTCCTGTCCGGTTCACCCTTTCAGCCCAGCTCATATGAGTCAGGCTTTTCATAGAGTTCACTTTAACCCATTAACGCAGTACATTCCACAGTTGTACCTTTCATACTTTTTCATACTTAAAGGTGTAGTCCATAAGTTTTGAAAACCCTGTGTTCTATGTTATAAAGTAGGTAATCTGTCATAATTATTATTTCACTTTAGTCCCTCCCCTGGCCTCTACAGAAACATCAAATCAGAGTTTGTGAGTTATCACTTTGACCAATAGTATTGAAGTTTTACTTTAGTCCCTCCCCTAGCCTCTACAGAAACATCAAATCAGAGTTTGTGAGTTATCACTTTGACCCATAGTATTGAAGTTTTACTTTAGTCCCTCCCCTGGCCTTTACAGACTAGTCTTTTTCTTTTTTACTTACGGACCACACCTTTTGTAGGCCTAATAATATTGAAAAAGCAGTAGTCTACTCATAATGTTTACAACCACCTTATTTATAGTTCAGGTTTTTCCCTGTAAATTTTAGTTTTCACAAGCATTACATTATGTTACGGTATTCAATGAAAGTTTGTAACAAAAATGTAGAAAATATAACACATGTCTGTATTGAGGATGATGGGGGGGGGGTACATTCCTGCTCAGGTATGTAGTTGAATACACACCTGTGATAAACACTATCAGGACATTAGTAAACAGAGATTAGAAACTACAGCCTCTGTTTGATCAGTGAACACACTCTTAGAGAGATATAAAATGACTTATACCAGGACACAGAATATGCTTTTTGTCATTTTTATCAGACTTTTTCATTATTACATTTCTAACACATATTTTCTTTACGAATGTGTAAGGTTTTTCCAGGCACAATTAAAGATGGCATTTTCACTTTTAAAACAGTCAGTATCATTGCCAGATAGGGATACTGCAGCTGCCATATACTAACTCCAACCACAAGGGGTCAGAAAGGTTTACGATTTGGTGTGGATCGAGGTAATCAGCTGTGGATTTATTTAACAGTTGTGAAAGATAAGGGCTTTGCGTTCTTTTATATTTATTGTGGGCCAGAGTCAGTGCATTTTGTATTGTTAATCAGGAACTGATGAGACACTCATGAAACACTCGCAGGTTTGACCTCTATGTGCACTGGCCTCCCTTGATTCATGTATACTCCCTGCTGCCACATCAACATTACACATCCTCTCTCCCCCAATGTCTGCTCCGGCTGATACTGACACACACAGACACACAATTACACAAAAACACAGCTAACATCTGATGCATTCAAAATCATTCAACTCATCTTAATACAATGAGAGGTTATCAAAACCAAATAAACAACACTAATAGCCTATTAAATCAGTGTTGTCTGGCACAGCACATTGTCTCAAAAATGTTATACATCAGCACTATTTTGCAAATGACTGCTGCACATTGGTTTGTTTATTTAAAAGCACTTTCTGTGAGAAGGATGGGGGAAGGCAAGTGCTCCTTCAGGGACTTTGAGACAGCCAACCATTGTCATTGCAAACTTGACACACTCTCTTTATTCATTCAGTGTTTGTTGGCCCTAGGGGGCCGTTTGTTGTATTGGCGTAATACATCTCTAGCCAAATAGACAGCAATCTGAAAAAATCCTAGATCCAGAAATCACTCAACCTAACCTTCCCTAAAAAATGTATCCAAATCCATTTAGTACTTTTTGCATCTAACACAGGTGACACATCCGGATCACTTCAATTTGGCTAACAGACAAACAAACAGACAAACAAACAGACAAACAAACATACAAACAAACACTACTGAAAACGTTACCTCGGCCACAGAGGCCTAAACACACAACACTGAACTTTCAAATTCGGGTGTACTGTCAATGTTTTGCATCACTGTAGAACTGGGCTTGACTCCCCCAATGTTTTACTCGCACATTCACATGCCCCATTCCATGCAAAGAGACAGATTTATGTACCTCATTTAAAAAGTAGACCTCACATGACAGAGACCTTTAAGAGACTGTTGTCTTCAGAGATGTGTTTTTGAACTCAGCACAGCAACAAAATAGAAGGGGTTCTCTTATGGTTGAAATAGGACAAAAGCTCTGGCCACAAGCCTGGTCACTGTGTGTGCCAGCTGGTTACATCTGGTTCTGACACCAGAAAGGAAGGCTGCTCTCTCCCACTTCTCAATATCAGTTACTAATCCTAGTTTCCCAGAAGTGAACTATAAAGTCACACACACACTAGACTAAAGTCTGATTAAAGATTAAATGCTAATTATAAAAAAACAACAACAAACTTTTCTTCTATGAGACCTCAACCATATTTTGTTTGCTCATAAAAAATCGTGACCCAACTTTTTAGTTTTGATTCAGGTCTTTTTTTCTGTTTTTTGCTTCTTCTAACTCATATTTATTAACATTGTATCATTTGTCCTTTTGATGATGCTTATGGAATACCAAAAAAAACCCAATTATAAGATTTGGCAACCCACTTATTTTGAGAATAACACAATATTTCTCAGTTACATTGTGGTAAATTCCATTGTTTGTTCTTACATTTACATTTTCACTTTTTGTTATAGTTTCAGAACATCACTGGGATTCAAGAAACACAACCAAAGACTGCAGACAACCACACTGCGGCCAGTTTATTAGGTACATGGAGTTTTTATTCAAATATATAACATGTTGATGGAGAAGAGTCACTTTTTTTTTAGGTCAAGAGGTAGAGTGGCTAAATATATGACCAGGAAATACCCCAACAAAGAAAGCTCTCTTTTACTCTCATCAGCACATTGAGACATTGTTTTACATCCAGAGCACAGTGAACAGGATGTAGATATCTGTACATTTAGTCCTGGTACAAATAACTGTGGTGTCCTACAACAATAGCAGTCCTTATGTAAACACACATTGGTCAGCGCTTGTCAACAGTCAACAGTGCAGAGCGGGATACTCGAATCTATGACTCTATAGCTCATAGTATGTTCACATGCACAATCTGGCAATATACTCGAACCCTTCTGAATTTTGAAAATAAATAGATCTGTCTCTGATACCACTTATTGTCAAGTTTTAGTTCATTTCTGGAAGCAATAGGTGAAACAAAAACTATGACAGATTACCTACTTTACATCATAGAACAGGGTCAGATAGTTGCAGTTTTATGATATATTTTAAAATATATTTTGGTAATTTTCTGGCTTATTTGACAGGACAGTAGAAAAGCGGGCAGCGACATCCGTTACCCGGTTGGGAGACAGATTCAAACTCACGACGCCGGGGCGAATATTTCAATTTAAGATCTGAAGGGGCCACATGCTCTACCGACTGAGCTAAACCAAGGCCCAAGAGCATCACCGTCTGAAGCATTTTTTGAAACAATTTCTTATTTTAGAAAACCTGCTCTTAGGGGCTGCTTATCTTTGCAAATATGGGCCTTAGGGAGGGGGGGCACCCTGGACAGCAGCTAGTTGATTGCAGGGTTGGAAGACAACCATTTAGTCTCACATTAATTCACAAGGGGTCACCAATGGGAAGAGAGAGAGAGAGAGAGAGAGAGAGAGAGAGAGAGAGAGAGAGAGAGAGAGAGAGAGAGAGAGAGAGAGAGAGAGAGAGAGAGAGAGAGAGAG
>JAVQKC010124973.1:0-11276 GCA_036025475.1 Philypnodon macrostomus
TTTGATACGAGTACGGTACAGTGATCAAGTTCTACTTCAGGGATTACTTTGATACGAGTACGGTACAGTGATCAAGTTCTACTTCAGGGATTACCTCAATTACCCAACAATTTGTCATAGTAAAATCTATGGGCAATACCAATTAAGATTTTGCAGATGTATTTTTAAGTGAATCTAATGCTGTGCCTTATCACCTTTGACATCCACATGAAAGTGCACCGACTGGTCGTTGGAATGGCAGCTGTACAGCCCGCAGTGACCATGCCCGGCTGACTGTATGGACAGTGCTCTCCGTGACCTCTCTGACAGTATCCGAAGACCATCAGTTTCACAGAGCTTTACTCCATCTTTGGACCATGTCACTGGGGCCTTTGGGTCAGAGACTTCACACTGCAGAACTACGGCCTCACCCGCTTCAACACACCTCTGCGATTCCCCAACAGCAGACACTGTCACAGGGAGAGCTGGGGACGTCCAGAGCAACACCAGAGAAAATCATTATCGTCAACTACTGCCGAGGGTAGACTTATAACAGCTCAACAAATACGATTAGTCATGCCCACAGCTACAGTTAAACTATATTCTCCAATTGTCTTTAGATTAGTGATCTACATAGGCAGGTTCAAGTTAACTTCACAAATGCACAGGATGGAAATACACATCTATTTGAATAGAATTATACTATGGTATATAGCCATATGGCCTACATTAAGCAGGTAAGTGTACCTCTCTGACTCTGGAGCCTATTTACAACTTGACCTCTTGAGCCTGTTACACTCCATCCATGATGTCAACTAAGTCTAAAAGAATAACAATAATGAATATAAACCATATGTTTTACCTGTTATCTTACAATAGGCAATTTCACTTCTCATCAACAAGAGTACACAGTTCTATTGATACAGTACATGTGATAATATCTCTAATCTAAATATGTATTTAAGACATCCAGAGTAAAATCACATTACATTAGTTTGATGTCTACCCTGTGCCTGCTTCCATTGGTAATGCTAACCATTCAAGTCACCTTCATCTGCCACCTTATCTGCAGAGACACTGTCAGTGCAGCGACCTTCAAACGTCTTTGAGAAATAAAACTCCTCGGAATCTCCCGAGTCTTCTTTAGCTGTGAACGATCTCTGTCCAGACTCAGAGGGCCTGTTTCGATGGTCAGTCGTTTGCTCCACACGCATTAACTGTGACTGATGATTAACTGTTGGCACTGGACTGCGGCTCTGATCCGGTGAGTCATAGACAGACACTGACTGACCACACTGAGCACTGTGAGGATGGATCAGGGCTTCTTCAGTCACAGACTCCAGAGACTGAAGCGTGATATTCTGTGAGAGGTCTGCAAGTCTATCTAACTGCACTTTATTTGTAGATACAGTTCTGGACGCACTGAGGTTTTTTAATGATTCTATGCCTTTAGATGACCTTTTTAATTTCTCAGAGCTGGAGTCTCTGAGATCTTCTAACTGAAGATCACTTTTAGATGATCTTTTTGATTTCTCAGAGCTGGAGTCTCTGAGATCTTCCAACTGAAGATCCCTTTTGGATGATCTTTTTGATTTCTCAGAGCTGGAGTCTCTGAGATCTTCTAACTGAAGATCATTTTTAGATAATCTTTTTGATTTCTCAGAGCTGGAGTCTCTCAGATCTTCTAACTGAAGATCATTTTTAGATGATCTTTTTGATTTCTCAGAGCTGGAGTCTCTGATATCTTCTAACTGAAGATCATTTTTCGATGATCTTTTTGATTTCTCAGAGCTGGAGTCTCTGAGATCTTCTAACTGAAGATCACTTTTAGATGATCTTTTTGATTCATTAGTCCAGGAGTCTGCTGCAGTTTCTAACACACTCTGAAACATAGTCCTGGGCTTACATTGATCCACAGAGGTATCATGTTGAACCCTTTTAGGTTCAGCAGCAGAAACTGCACTGTTAAGGACCTTCGATTCAATAAAATGTGCCGTGTTTGGCTCCTCTGAATTGTTACATGCAGAGTATGTGGTATTTAACAAATTCACTGAATGAACCGGTTCAGAGCCTAAGACACTTGAATATCTCTGTACAGACGTCTCTGATTCGGTCATTTTAACACTATAACAGAAGTCTTCTTGTAGAGCTTCAGACGTGTGGCTGTGTTGCTGAAGGTGCTCTGACCAAGCTGCTTCTGAAGCCTCTCTCGAGTGGTTTTGCTGTGATTGCTGCAGCCTTGAGTTCACTGAGTTACACTGGTCTTGTGAGGACATTATTGAAAAAGAAGGTTTGCAAGAAGATTGTAGAAGCAGCTCTGACTGAGCCGTAGACGTTTCAGGACCTCTGAAGTCTTCAGGCCGTGATTCTGTGTGCTGTGTGAAGTAAATGAACTCCTCACCTTCAGTTATATGGGTGTTATATGTATTAACATGTGAGTCACTCTGTACTGAAGCATGTACTAAATCCCCACAGACGGTCTGAGCATGCTCTGTTTGTATTTCTGACAGGTCCTGGAGATGTTTCATTAACACAGGCTCTGTCATTGCTTCAGACGACATCTCTGTTGGAACAGTTTCTCCCATAGACTGTAAAGGCCTCGTCTTGAAGTGTGTGGCTGAAATAGACTCATGGACCATCATTGTTTCAAAAACAGAAAGAAGAGTTCTTGAATGCCTGGAATGTTCCTTTAGGGTTTTGACCTCTGGTCTCTCAGAGTTGATGTCCACTCCATGTTTTGAACAGTTGACCTCTTCTGGACACACCTCCTCAATGGTCTTGTGCCTCTCTCGGTCAGAAGTGACCCTGGCCGTCGTTGCTATAAGCATTATGGTGTACACAGAGAAAGGTTTTCAGTGGTTGATGCTCTCAACAGTTCTTGTATAACAGAATATTGCATCAGTGTGGGTTAGCATGGAGTTATGGGAGAATCCATTGCAAAGACAAACAAGAAGGTGGACCCGGACAGGTCCCTGAGCCCTATCTCTTCCTAAATGCTCAGCTTCTATATCCTACAACCGTTTAAACTCATACAAATCCATAATGGGAATTTATCTCCAGTAGTTTAAGAAATCGTTGTCTCTGCAACAGGAACATGTTCAGGGCAGCAATGTCATGGAAGGATCTTGTGTTGATAAGTCAGTAAGAAAGACTTTAAGAATTGAAGGCAATGGTTAGAAGCAAGATGGTGGTTAACATGAACATGGACGTTAGTATGACTCGGCCAACACCCAACAGTTATTAAGAGACTGAGGGGATGGTGGATACAACCATATGAACGTACATCTTCAGTGGTGGAGATGATGGAGCTGGACTCTTTTGTTAGCAGCATTTATGTGCTGTGTTACATGGATGACTGATGCCAAAATATATCAATTCACCTTTGACATCCTCAGTGTTTAGAGGAGAGTCATCAGTCTCCGCATCAGCACAGTGACACTGCTCTGTTCAAACCCAAAGAGAAAACAGTGAGTCGAGAGATTTAAGCTCTACACTTGTACAAGTACACAATGGAACACCTTTGTCGTCTACGTGGGGTATGGCCTGTCTGGACAGGTCACGGGCTAAAGTCCTGTTAGCAGGTGAGCTATCGGACTGCACAGGACCGGACTGACTGTAGGGATCACTCTCAGAGCAACTGCTGGTCTCTGTTTTGGAAAAGATCAGGGTGCCATCTTTGTACCAAGAGGCTTTGGCAATGGGATCAGAGATTTCAAACTGCTGAACAATTAGGCAGGACCCCTCTGTGGGTTTGGTCTCCTCATCTTCAGGCAAACACACAGGTGACACTAAAGGCAATCATGGGCACATCATTACATTACATTAGTTGAGACAACAACAAACAAGGACTGAAGCTACATTTAATGTTAGTAAAACCTCTAACGACAAAACTCAGAAATCACCTGGACTTTTCACAATCAGTCGTGCAATATCGTCTGCTGTTGCACAGTAGTACGAGCCAGAGTTTGAAGGATGTGTGGGTTCAATAACAAGGGCCCTCTTGGCGTCGGTCATCTCAGATTCAGGTTCTGTGACAGACTCTTTGTGGCTCTGTGGAGATGCTTGGACATCACCATCCAATATTTCACTCGTCTTTCCCAAAGTACAAGTCGCTTCAGCCATCTCAGTCTTCAAGACCTCTGCTGAGGCCGATGATGAAGGAGCTACAGATGTGAAGTCATGTTACAATTGTGCATTATGTAAAATGACTTTATGAAAGAAGAATTTTCTCAAAAAGGGAACATTAGTCCTACATGGTAAGGAGAACATGGTACATCAGCAAAGACTTGGTTAGAGACTTGTAACAGTAACAGGACATCATTGACCAACGACACACATTTAGAGTCAGTAAAGGTTAGTTCTAAAACTATTGAACATATCAGTCACCTTCAGTGTCATCCACAGTGACATCAGCGCTCTCATGGCTGTAGTGACCTGAACGCACACGCTCAGCAGACGGCACAATTACATTTTGGGTTTCTTCGTAACTTTGTTTGTCCCAGTTTTTCTGTGGGACAGTGTTTTCGTCGCCTTTAAACCAGCAAATGGAGAGGGCGGAGTCTGCGACCTCATACTCCAGCTCCAGAGGTCTAACCGCCTCAAAGGACTTCACTCGCTCAATGAGTGCAGTCACGGGAACCGCTAAATAAAGACATCACAACGTGTCTAATACTATTGGTTAATCACACAGCATATAACACGTCTATTCTTCTGTGGGTTAAACAGACTGAACAAAACACTTAAACTGAGCAGCTATAATTAGTAGCATCTAAACAAAAAGGTTGTTAGACACATTGAAAAGTATGGTCACCTTGAATGTCGACGTGAAACTCGATGGTATCGTCCCCTGTGGCACACGTGTAGACCCCAGAGTGGCACAGCTCTGTGGACTGAATCAACAGTGCCCGTGTGCTGCCCTCTGCCCGTATCTCAAACCCTGAACTCAAACTCAGCTCAGTCTCTTCATGGAACCAGCGAACATGTGCCTCCGGGTCGGACACGGCACACTGCAGCTCCACAGGGCGGCCCACTGTGACCGACCGGGTCCGAGCGTCTTCAGAAAGTGCTGAGAACGTCACTGGTGAAGCTACGGATATGTTTAAATCTTCAATCAACTAAAAGTCAACCTCCAAACAAGACACATGGTTTAGACGGGGTTTAACTAAGGACACACATGTACACACACAAGAGGAGTATTACACCAATCATACATAAAACACATGTCTGTGAGTAGTTTATAAGAGAAAACTCACTAAAGAAGCATTGACTATGTTTGTTAGTTTGGCTGACGGTGGATAATTTCACCTGTGACGTCCACAGTGAACCCGATGCTGTGACCCTTGGTCTTGCAGCTGTACATCCCGGCGTGGTACATGTCTGCTGAGTGAACGATCAGAGTTCTCAACAAACCCTCAGACAGAATATCGAGCCCACTCTGAGAATGGAGCTTGGAGCCATCTTTGTACCAGTGCACTTGTGCCGAGGCGTCAGACACCTCACATTGTAAAAGAAGAGGCCAACCACAATGCACTCTTTTACTCGTGTCAGGCTCGGGGATAGCTGAAAACCTCACGGGTGGAGCTACAGACAATTAACATTCAAATATAAATGTTCCTTTATAAACCACAACGATTGTCTCAGACTAAAGCTAAAAAGACCATTGTCTTTGTAGAAACCTCCTTCCTTACCTTCTACTTCCACGTTAAATCTGATTACGTCATCGATGGCGTCGCAGCAGTAGATGCCTGAATGAGAGAACTCTGCTGATTGGATGACGATGCGTCTCATGGTGCCCTCTGATTGGATGTTCAGACCCTCGGTGGTGTGTAGTTCAACCCCGTTTTTGTACCAGTGAACGGGGGCTGCGGGGTCTGACAGCTCACAGTACAGCACTATGGGGTTACCAATCTCCACAAACTTGTTACGGTCCATTTCAGACAGAGGTGAGAACTTCACCAAAGGAGCTGGAAAACACAAATGAATAAAATAGGTTTGCACAGTTAATCACGTCAATACGTCTGTGATGTTGGCTCCAACGAGACCAGTTCCATAGAGTTACGTAAAGACTTCGTGAGGATTCTGACCAAAGAACCTGGGCTTTGAGAGTGTTTTAGTCTCTCTACATTGAGACACACAATGTAATTAAAAAAATAAATAAACCTCCAACAGCGGCCAAATCAAAAGTGGGTTCGAATCCCCGCCTGAGAGTATACTGTGGGCAAGACACTTAACCCACACTGTCTATGAATGAATGTGGTTGTGTGGTTGGTGTTTGGTGGTGTTCGGCGGGGCCGTAGCACGCTGTGGCTACACAAATAGTGAATGAATAATGTAATTGTGTCGAGAAAAGCTCTGTATAAAAACGGATGCATTATGAATCTAATCTGGACAACTCAAAAACGATTGACATTATTCATTCACTTCACACACACTGGGAACATACTTGTGTTGATCCTAGTCTTTAGTTTCAATTTGGAGATTTCAATTTAGGGACGTTTTTTTTGTTGATACATCCAACAAATACATACACAGAAGTTTTACCATATATGGGCATTTGGGGATGTCTCGTTGCTCCTACAGGTCCTTATGATTATGGTTATGGTTATGGTTAGGGTAATGGTTAGGGTTTTGGTTAGGGTAATGGTTAGGGTAATGGTTAGGGTTTTGGTTAGGGTAATGGTTAGGGTAATGGTTAGGGTAATGGTTAGGGTAACGGTTAGGGTAATGGTTAGGGTTACGGTTAGGGTAATGGTTAGGGTAATAATTAGGGTAATGGTTAGGGTTACGGTTAGGGTAATGGTTAGGGTAATGGTTAGGGTAACGGTTAGGGTAATGGTTAGGGTAATGGTTAGGGTTACGGTTAGGGTTACGGTTAGGGTAATGGTTAGGGTAATGGTTATGGTTAAGCTTAACAGTAGGGGTTTTAGCTAGTTCATTGAGTACAGTTGCATCAGATTTCTCAGCTATAGTTTTCTGACCAATGACATGTAACCAGGCATATATAGCAAAGTCTTAATAATGGTGCCAATGTACAGAACCTTAAAAACAGTTCCTAGTTACCCTGAATGTAGAGCACTGCAGAGTCTCTGATGCCATAGGCTATAAATGTGATCTCCGCTCCATTGTCCGTATCACGCACTCCTCGTATCCGCAGAGACTGGTGAGTTCTGGTCCTGCGCATGGAGAACCGGTCATCTTCCTGGATCTGTGTACCGTTTAGAAACCACGTCCCTATCACAGACGCCGTGAGCTCTATGGAGAAGGCCGCGTCCTGCCCTTCTGGGACCAGGGCGTCCTGGAGAGGGGCTTGGATTCTAGCAACAGGAACTGAAAGACAAAGAGTCGACAGCTTAAGGTAAATGAACCGTTCTTAGAACATACTGTTCTTGAACTGTTCACAGAACGTACCTAAATGAACTGTTCACAGAACGTAAATAAATGAACCGTTCTTAGAACATACCTAAATGAACTGTTCACAGAACATACCTAAATGAACCGTTCGGGGGAACTCCACGTTGTTGCTCTTGCCGTATTTGTTGACGCTGCAGATGCGGAAGCGGTAGTCAGCCTCACACGGTACACTGTCTCCCAGGATCTCCACGGACGTCGCCGAATCCGTAGTAAGACACTGCAGCCACTCCTGTGACCCCGTACCCACCTCCTGCCGCTCCAGGACATACCCGGAAGGAGGGTTTTTACGGGAATCCTGAGCTGGCACCCAGGACAGGAGAGCTGCGTTAGCCCGCTCTGTGTTGATCTGGACCCCCACTGGAGCGCTGGGAGGGCAGTGTCTGGCCGCTGCAACATGTATGAGGGTAAATATGAGTTATGGGTTCAATTAAAACTGAAAATGAGCTCTAATTTCTCAAAATCAATTCCGTTTTATTTGTATGGCCCTATACCACAACAAACCTCTGTTATCAAATCAACGTAAGAATTTCAAAAAGAACAGACCTAACTTGGTTAGGTTCATTGGTCCCACGTCCCATTGACCCTACAACTGTAGCAGTAAATCTGATGCTACTGGACTCTGTATAAACTAACCCAAACCCTGCTCCTAACCATCTTCATAAACATAGCCCTAACTTTAACCATCTTTGTAAGGACCAGTAGGACCATTGAGACGAGAGCATAATGAGTTATGAACATAATGCACCCCATAAGGCACCCCATAATGCACCCCATAATGCACCCCATAATGCACCCTGACCCTCTGTGACAACACCTATTTTTGTAGAACTTATTTGCTCTTAGCTCCACTCATGTTGCTAATGCTAAAAACAATAATTAGCCTTACCTTTGACCCTAAGCTGAGAGGACGTCTTGGACCTGCCCACGAGGAACATGACCTGTCCGGAGTCCTGAGGCATCGTGTTCACAAACACCAGGATGTGGGTTCGACCGAAGGACTTCAGGATGGTCTGGTGAGTCTCTCTTAGCTCCACGCCGTCTTTGTACCAGTGAATATCCATCTCCTCCTTCTCCACCTCAGCACAAAAGGCTGCGTTTTCTCCTTCCAAGACATCCACTTTCCTTGGAAGCTTTCTCAAGATTGTGCCTGCAAGGGAGAGAACTGGTGAGCTGCAAATCAACAATATTCCAGAATCTGTGCCTCGATGACATGGTATAAGTGTGATTACAGTTACTTCCATCTGCCTCAGGCCTATTCAAGTGGTGGCTTTTGTGAGAGTTTTCTGGATCGATCACAGTCTGGATTCATGACGCTCACGTGACCCAAGTCCAGATGGAAGCGGACGTTGTAGAGACCACTAGGATTCTTCCAGTTTAAGTTCAGTGAAGGTTTATTACAGGTCACACATAAGGTCTGCATGGCCATGGGCCGTTACAGATTAGACTAATATCTGCCCGGTGAACAACTGAACACTAACAGTGAAATCTAGCCCAATTAATCCTTCTGGAGGGGGGCGTCGGCCTCAGACGTTGAGCCTCGTCCTTCACGCCTATAGGCTAGTTGGGTTTCTTCACTGTTGGTTTGGTTGGACAGCGATGTCATCATGGTAGACACGGCCATAGGTTCTCTCCCTGTAGGTTCTCTCCCTGTAGGTTCTCTGCCTGTAGGTTCTCCACCTATATGGTCTCCTCCACGTTGAGAATAACAAAACAGTATAGGAATGCATCCTCCTCCTGTCATGAATCCTGTCCCAGAGCAGAGCCTGGCACATCCTTGTACAACTAGAAGTACTAACTAGTGTTTAACATAAGCAGAATGTGGTCGCCCATAAATACAGGTTTTCAACATACCTTTGACGGCCACCTCTGCGATGCTCCTGCCTCCGTCGGGCATCTCACAGAGATAGATACCGTCGTCGTCCACACCAATGTCTCTGATGGTGAGCCTGCGTTTGGTGCCCCACTCCTCCATTCCGTACTTAGCTCCGGGCTGCAGCCGGCGGTCCTCCAGGTACCAGGTGATGGGTACCGAGTCTTCAGGGACTTCACACTCCAGAACGGCCAAGTCCCGCTCCCACACCTCCAGGTCGATCAGGGGCTGCTTGAAACGCACTGGAGGCTCTGCAAGGACATTAAACACAATCAGATCAGTGTCTCAAGAGGTAAAGCAGTTTGCCCAATAAGCAGAAGGTTGGCTGTTCATACTGCCTAGTGTCCCTGATCAAGTCACTTCAATAGTGTCCCTGAGCAAGTCACTTCAACTCGTGTCGCTGAGCAAGTCACTTCAACTAGTGTCCCTGAGCAAGTCACTTCAATAGTGCCCCTGAGCAAGTCACTTCAACTAGTGACCCTGAGCAAGTCACTTCAATAGTGTCCCTGAGCAAGTCACTTCAACTAGTGTCCCTGAGCAAGTCACTTCAACTAGTGTCTCAGAGAAAGTCACTTCAACTAGTGTCTCAGAGAAAGTCACTTCAACTAGTGTCTCAGAGAAAGTCACTTCAACTAGTGTCCCTGAGCAAGTCATTTCAACTAGTGTCCCTAAGCAAGTCACTTCAATAGTGTCCCTGAGCAAGCCACTTCAACTGGTGTCCCTGAGAGAGTACTTTAATGACCTTGCCAAAGTTGGGTGATTATTGGTGTGTGTGGCTGTGATAAAATAGGCTGTAGGTGTGGCAAGGCCGCCACATTTCTGTCAATATGCCCCAGGGCAACTGTGGCTACAGAGATAGCTTACCACCACAAGTGTATGAGCCCAGAAAGAGGAAATGCTATGCTAATTTGAACGTAAGGTTGCCTCTCTGGACCGTTTGTCTAGAGAACTGTTTCTGCAGTCGACCTGATCTTGACCCACTCAGATGTGGGGAGAATACAAACTCCACAAAAAAGGTCTTGTTCTGGAATCAAACCCACAACTTTCTTCTTATAAAGACACTGACCCTGGCTGCAGCATATGACTCAAACACTTGAACTCAAACATATCTGGATGTGATTGGTGAACAAATACCAGTTCAGAGTGACCACTGCGTATGTGACTCAGAGCCTAGTGGTAGTGACCGTGTACAGATGGCACTGATGACACCATAGACCTTGACACAGGCTTAGATGCAGTATGTTGTGGGTCTGTTGAGTCTTAAATTTGGATTTCTCTTTGGGCCCTGTGAGAAACCTGATCCTGTCCAGACCAGTTTCACACATGAACTCAGAGACCACTGCAGACTCCGTTGATGCAAGACACTTAAAATCATGGAGCATTGCATAATTTAGGGTCAGACATAGAGCTTAGGGTAAAATAGCTGAGCTTGACTTTTTGGCCTCAATCATTCTGTTTAATGATGAGTGAATACTCTTCCCTGATTGGTCAACAGGTGTCAATAAAATTAGTTTATCACACCGATATCAGTTCACCAACTTTCACCACAGCAGCTGTTGAAACTCTAAACTGATGGTGAGAACGTCCAGTGACTGAAGGGACAGGTGATAGATTTTATAATTACGTAAAATCTTTGTGGAATTGTTTAATGGTTGCTGTAGACTCTTCATGTGTTTGTAAACATGATAGAACCTTCTAGAACATGTCCTGTGGAATATAAACGAACTGTGATGCAATTTCTCTGGAGAAATTAGCACTAGTATCATAAACGTCAGCCCCACACACATGTAACGTCAGCCCCACACAGGTCACCTCAGCTCCACACAGGTCACCTCAGCTCCACACACAGGTAACCTCAGCTCCACACAGGTAACGTCAGCTACACACAGGTAATGTCAGCTACACACAGGTAACGTCAGCTACACACAGGTAACGTCAGCTCCACACAGGTAACGTCAGCTCCACACAGGTAACGTCAGCTCCACACAGGTAACGTCAGCTCCACACAGGTAACGTC
>JAVQKC010124975.1:0-11019 GCA_036025475.1 Philypnodon macrostomus
AGTTTACATGAAAATTTCAAAAATTGCACAGTAACAAGAAGACAGCACCAGTAGAGACCCATTTAGACAGTTTATCAGCAAAAAAAAAGTGTTTTGGGGTTTAGTTACTCTTTAACAACATCTGATTGGTGAAGATGTGTGTTTAGCTGTTAAGGTGTCAAGGCTTTGTTTATATCCCAGAAGAAGTAAAAAGAGTTTTTTGTGTCTAATCAGACCGTTTTTCATTGAGTCCAAGTGAGAGCTCCATAAAACAGCTAGTATTAGATAAATATTGTGTGTTTGATGTTGCAAAACGATAAAAGATAAAGATACAGTGTGAAAAGACGATTATTTATTTCACTTTAGGGGGGTGGATGACTGGAGCCTAAACTAGCAACAATGGGCCTTAGGTGGGGTATACCCTGGACTATAGCCAGTTAGTCGCAGGGCTGTCACATTCATTCATTAGGGACAATTTCAATTCACCAATTCTCCTAACACAAGCATTTCTTTGTGACGATGGGAGAAAGCTGGAGAGAACCTACTGTAACACAGAAGCTCTGCAAATGGCCATATCTTTAAAGCACTTTTATGCCTTACATCAAGAAACCATTTATAGGCCCAAGCTCTCACATTTATTCACCAGGACTGCAGACACTAGAGGCAAGATGGGTTAAGTGTCTTGCTCAAGGACACAACAATAGTATGAACTGCTTGGGAAAAAAAGACTCCAAAATGTTTTGTACTGGTTGGTGTAGCTGTAATCAGAATCAATGCTAAGTAATATATGGAAACACTTAGGGATGCACAAGCGAAAACATCAATAACCATATTTAATATTGTGATATTATCTTTGCGCTATTCTGATATGTAATTAAGCAAAAATTGTTTGTTAATTACTAGCTGAAAAATGCTTCAAAATCATAACATAACACTTATCAAGGACTGAAACAAGGCCAAATGAGGATTAGAATTTGACTTTTCAATATATTTATTTAGTCACAACACATTTTCAATCTTTTTACGATTTTTTCGACATTGTCTTTGCTGATTTAGCAACATATTGTGATGCCCTGTTTACTTCACTTTCATTGAAACAGGGGCTATTGACTGAATGCCCTGACTGACAATAGGGCAATATGGTGTAATAGCATTGTCATTGTCAACAGCCCTTGAACATGACAAGCTACTATGCTTACATTCTTTGGCCTTTTTTTTTTTTTTTTTTTTACAAAAAGGCCTGGGTAGAGGTGGGTAGAGTAGCCAATAAATGTATTTAGTATTGTTACTTCACAATAAAGTTACTCAAGTAAAAGTAAAGTACTCAGAGAGTAGAGTACTCAGTCAAATAATTACTTCAGTAAGAGTCAAAAAGTACTGGGTGAAAAAACTACTAAAGTACTGTTTGAACGTAACATTGTAATTAGACAGAAAAAAATGTTTTAAAATGAGCAACTTCCTGTATTTCCCAAAAATAATCTAAAAAGAAGGAAAACAATATTATAATTTTAACAGATTTAGGCACAAATTGTCTTTTTCAACTTAAAGCTATACCTTGATAACAGGGTAAAAGTACTCTTACTCTTTACTTGAGTGCAAAGATTTTACCAAAGTAAGAGCACTGTTGCTTCAAAATAATGTTACTGAAGTAAAAGTACAAAGTATGGTACAGTAAAACTATTCTTAGTTTTCAAAATGTTACTCAGGTATCTGTAACTAATTACTACCGACCTCTGATTAAACATAATGAAACACTGAGCTGTCCTCCCCTTCACACCGTGCTCTGAATCATCCAGGCTGAACTGCCACCGGTCACAAGCTGAGTTTTAATAATATAAGACATCTTCAAGGTCGTGTTGGCTAAATCTATTCCCTCAGTGTCTCTGTGTCACTGTTAACCTCAAGGTGAATGTGTTATTTGCATTCTCCGCTCCGCCATGAAAAATGCATGCTGCTGATGAGGGGACTTCCGCAGAGCTGGGCCTAAATGGTTTAGGGCTTATTTAGTCCTGGTTTAGACCTGAACTCCTCCTGGTTTAGACTTGATTTATGTCTGGTTTAGATCTGATTTAGACCTGAACTAGTCCTGGTTTAGACCTGTTTATGTCTGGTTTAGACCTGAACTAGCCCTGGTTTAGACCTGATTTACCCTAGTTTAGTCCTGATTTGGTCCTAGTTTAGTAGTGGCTTATGCCACATTTAGACCTGGTTTATTCCTGGTATAGTTCTGGCTAAGACATGGTTCAGTCTTTGTTAGTCCTGGTTTATACCTCATTTAGACCTAGTGCATTCCTGGTTTAATCCCTGGTTTAGTCCTAGTCCTGATTTAGGCTACTTTCAATTCAAAAAGCAGTACTTGGTGTGAAATAACTCAATTTTGAATTAAAAAAAAGCACAGATGGTTCAGCAAACATGAAGATGACAGTGGATTTAGCAAGATGAGCAGCGTTTGACATTTGACAAACAGTCCGGCAGTGTGGTGCAATTAGACATGTAGGATTGAACTGCTATGGAAGATGATAAAAGAATTATATGGCTCAGAACAAAACAGCGGCATTAGTTTAAAGACTACGCAAGCAAAGCCAAGTGTTAGTTACAATGGAAAGAGTGCCAGGTTGTGAGAAACATCTAGGCAAAATATAGGGCAATTACTTATAGAATTTTGCTAGGTTTAACGTTACTTGACGATAAAGGTTTACGCTTTCAGAGAGAACCGCTCATGCAAATAGTGTTGTCCCAAGCCGTCAGGCACAAGGATAATAACAACAAGGGGATCAGACAAGTGGCCAGAGAGCAGCGAAGGAATTGTGAACAATAGGCAATGTGTAAGCTATTAAAAGATTTTACTCCTGTTAAATCCTGATTGTTTTGAACCTTAGTATGTTACACAATTATGTAGCATACACAATTTTACTGTCTGTATTTCCACTTCATTTAAATAATAGCAAATAAATAGGTTAGAGAATAGAAGTTAAAGATAAAGTTTGTCTGCCATGTTTCATTTTGCTACGCCACAAAAGCACTTGAACACACCTGACCTGATAAAAACACACAAATTATTAGCTAATTATTATTGATCATGTTTGCCTTTGGATTAAAACCTGCCTAACACCTAATTCACACTGACTGTGGTAAGGAACGAGCTCCCTCAAAAAATGAAACCACTGAAGTCTGAGTTCATTCACACCAGCTGCTGCTGTATGTGTCCGGATCCGGAGCTGCGGAAGAAATAGGCAAGGATTCTATTTACACACACAGGCTTCACATACACACACAGGCTTCACATACACACACAGACAGGCTTCACATACACACACAGACAGGCTTCACATACACACACAGGATTCACTTA
Source organism: Philypnodon macrostomus (assembly GCA_036025475.1). Taxonomy (NCBI): domain Eukaryota; kingdom Metazoa; phylum Chordata; class Actinopteri; order Gobiiformes; family Eleotridae; genus Philypnodon; species Philypnodon macrostomus. The sequence goes on from JAVQKC010124975.1 coordinate 3,332, forward strand.
CACACACACAGGCTTCACATACACATACATAGGCTTCACATACACACACAGGATTCACTTACACACACACAGGCTTCATATACACACATACACAGGCTTCATATACACAAACACAGGCTTCACATACACACACAGGCTTCACATACACACACAGGCTTCATATACACACACACACAGGCTTCATATACACACACACAGGCTTCACATACACACACGGGCTTCACATACACACACACACACAGGCTTCACATACACACACACACACACAGGCTTCACATACACACACAGCATGCAGCTCCGTGCTTCACGCGCACCAGCGAGAGGGGATTTGCCTGGACACGTACGGCACACGGACCAATGACAGTCCGGAGAAAGACCGTACGGAAACCGCTCCGCACACGTACTGCATTCAGTGTGAATGAGGTGTAATACTTTATATATCATATATTCTGTATTGTTGGTTTTACAAATTAGGCAATATCATTGCTTTCTATCAAATTTGTTTTAAAAATAAGCTCATTAGCCATAGCAATAAAGTGGTGGCCAATAAAGCTAAGCTAACATCTGTGAATTAAAAGCTTGTAAGTTTGTAAGTTTATATTGCTTAGAATACTAGTCTGCATTTTTTACAAGCTAGCACACTGTAAAGAAGTTGTAATTATTATTATTTGACTTAAGTGCTGCTGTTTGGTGCAGTGGGTGTGCACAGAGCAAAAAAGGGGGCTGCTAACAATTTTCCACAGCTCTTTTATACCACATCCCTGCTGGGTATTAGGACATGGGGTAGTTTAACACAGCTAACATTTAAGACCTTTTAGAACTGGTTTTCCCCTGGTTTAGACGTGAACATGTCCTGGTTTAGACCTATATTAGTATGCTTGACCCCTGATATACAGTCTGTTTAGACCAAATTTGGTCCTGGTTTAGACCTGATTTAGTCCTGGTTTAGATATAAACTAGTTATGCTTAAACCTGGTTTATGTCTGGTTTAGATCTAATTTAGTCCTGGTTTAGATCTGATTTAGTCCTGGGTTAGACCTGATTTAGTCATAGTTTAGACCAAATTTGGGCCTGGTGTAAACCTGATTTAGTCCTGGTTTAGACCTGCAATAGTCCTGGTTTAGACCTGATTTAGTCCTGGTTTAGACCTGATTTAGTCCTGGTTTAGAAATTATTTATTCCTGGTTTAGATCTGATTTAGTCCTGGTTTAAACCTGAACTAGTCCTGTTTTATAGCTGATTTAAACCTGATTTAGTCCTGATTTAGACCTGAAATAGTCCTAGTTTAGACCTGATTAAGACCTGAACTAGTCCTGGTTTAGACCTGAACTAGTTCTGGTTTAGACCTGATTTAGTCCTGGTTTAGACCTGAACTAGTCCTGATTTAAACCTGATTTAGACCTGAACTAGTCCTGGTTTAGACCTCAACAAATCCTGGTTTAGACCTGATTTAGTCCCAGTTTAAACCTGAACTAGTCCTTGTTTAGAGCTGGTTTAAACCTGATTTAGTCCTAGATTAAACCTGAACTAGTCCTGGTTTAGACCTGATTTAGACCTGATTTAGACCTGAACTAGTCCTGGTTTAGACCTGAACTAGTTCTAGCTTAGACCTGATTTAGACCTGAACTAATCCTGGTTTAGATCTGATGTAGTGCAGGTTTTCTTTTATTTACACCTATTTACACATTTGGCCTTGATATAAACCTGTAATAGTCCTGTTTTTCAGTCCTGGGTTTATCCTTGTTTAATCCTAGTTGGAACCTTATTTAAACCGGGTTTAATCTAACTTTAGACCTGGTTCGGCCCTACTTTGGTCCTGTTTTTATTTACCTAATTTAGACCTGGTGGTGCAAAAAAAAAAAAAAAAAAAAAAGCAAAAGGGGGCTGCTAACATTTTCCATTTCTTTTGTGCCACATCCCTGCGGGGTATATGCAGGCAAGGTAGCTTTTACTGCTAATATTTAAGATAGAGTTAAGTTACCCACGAGTCCAAAATGTAAATAGGCTATGCAGTGATGTAAAGCAGCCCCCCGTGAGCAGCACTCAACGCCCCTGTCCCTTGGCTCGCTTTTTGAAGAAGTCAGCAAGACATAGGCAGGCTAACCGAGCTGGGACAACGCAAAACCAAAAAACGCATCGTGGAAGCTGCCAAATTTGCTCTTGCACAAAAGGCAGAAAGGATACCCCTTCGTCTCGGGCACAGATCACACCACCGCCGCCGCCCCCTCCCCTCTCAAAAGATAACGTAATAAATGTCGCTTCTGTGAAGAGTTGGAGATTACGCACGGCTCACCTTTGTTTCACAGGCTGGACGCACGGCGGCGGGAGAAAGGGGTTTATATGTCCAAAGTGTGGTCCTTATTAATCCGTACTCGGAGTGTCCGCTGCTGTAACTGGCTGCTGTTGCTGGAGAATGTGCCAAACAAGCGCGAATATCCAGAGAGCAGCAATTACACATCAGGCTTCCGGGTGTGAAAAATCGTGTCACAATAAAAGCACAGATAGTAAAGGGTTCTCGTGCGTAACTTGGGAACGTATTGGAATGATTTTAGTCTATATGTAACTAGGAAGTAACAATAAGTAACAATGCCTTGCTGTAGTGGTCCTCATTTTAGTAGGCAATGGTTTCAGACCCACATGCGGCCCTTTAGCCCCTTTCTTGTGGCTCTTTGTTGCATCTGTCATTATGCAAAATCAAGAAAGCTATGTAGAAGATTATTTTAACAGTAGGAATAATAATAATAATAATAATAATAATAATAATAATAATAATAATAAAGTTGTCCCTTATTATATTCTGACATAAAACATTTTATGTTAAGTTAAGACTCGGTTCATCTTCCTTTGGCCTTGGTCACTGGTAATAGTTGGCTGCAGATCCAGTAGGCTCGGTTGTTGCCCTGATACTGCCTATGCATCTATTGTGCATTAACATTGGACAACAACCCCAGTTATTCATTATGGGGAATTGAGATGTGCCACAAACTGATTGGAAATGTTAAAGTATTTAATCTGACAAAGAGACATTCTTACCAAATATTAATCGATACCATATCAATGCACCAGCAAACCCCTAATATCTATTGTGCCATCATCGCCAGTAGGCTGTTTCGATTATCATGTTCCTCAAAATCTGTCTGTGTGATCTAACTTGACAGAGCAGACTCCTCTTCATGCTCGTCCCACAAGAGGGCGCGCCAACTCTAACTGTGAACTGCTATGGCAGCCTTTGAAGAGTGCAGACTACAAAGGAAGTGATGAAAACCAGTGTAGGGTGACTTTAACGCACATTATAATCTTGGCTCATTTAATAAAGCAATTTCTAGAATGATAAGTGTATGTAAGCAGCAAGCAATAATAAAACTAGAGAAGTCTTCAAAACTACACGTTTAAATTGGCTCTACAGTTTCTACTGATTTTTAAAGATAACGTGCATGGTTTTAGTACACCTTAACAGACTATTACCCTTTTTCTTCAAACATTTAATTTGTTTTTGTTGGACATGACAACATGTAGCCTACAAATTCTGTACGACAGGCTATGTTATGCTGCCTGACTAAAGTTAGTGCAGTGTTGGATATATATGGTACTATTATACCCAACATGCAACAGACTCCCAATGCGGAACCTTTAATTCTATCGTTGTTTCACTCCGTGGACAAAGTGAGCGGAACTTAGCTCCCAAACATGCGCCATTGAAAAGGAACGGAGCCAAAACGGAGGGCTGTAATTGTTTCATTTATGCATTTTGTACTTTATCGGGTTTAACTTGTATTTAGTTTACTTTTAAGAAAATAAACAAAATGGAGAGTATATTGGAGCAGCAGCGCCGCTACCATGAGGAGAAAGAGAGACTAATGGATGCTAAAACGAAAGAAATGTTGCACAAGAAGTCCACGGTAAATTGGGATTGTGCTAGCTTTAGCATCAGTGTAATTAATTACATTTGCTTAAAGTGTTAAATCTAAACAATTGACTTCTTTTTTTAATATCTGGCAGCTTCGGGAGCAAATTAACTCTGACCATCGAACAAGAGCCATGTTGGATGTAAGTATAGTTGGCGTAATCGCTAACACCGACAGGCTAACCGTGTTTACCACAGAGGTTTATGTATCGTTGTTTATGTTAATTTGAATTCCGTATGCTGAACTAGTTGTTACCTTATTGTATTCTTTAAACTTTAAACAGTACTCTAACACGAATAATATTATTTGCTACTCCATCCACCTCTGTGCATCGGTCATTATTTTTTTATTAAGCATATAGATAATTGTTATTGCCATCTCTGGACTAGGGCCGCAACTAACGATTATTTTGCTAATCAATTAATCTGTCAACATTTTTTTTTTAATAATCATTGGATAGCAAAAGGTGGTTAAACAGAAGGTTTTTGTTGTTGTTCCCAAATTTGAGCTAGGTAAAACTATGCCACCTGAGGAGTTTTGAATAGAGCATATTTACAAAGAAGATTTTTTTTATCTTAAATGCAAAATTACTATATATTCTTTGTACAGTTTTGGCTTAATTGCAGCTTTGCTTGGAGTGAAACCTTTTCTCTCAGCAAACGGCATGTTTTTGTAGTCTGTATACTTCAGTTAACCATTATCAATTACTAAATTATTTGACGATTATTTCTACTACTACTACTACTACTCTGTATTGTCTTTCTTGAGTCTTAAGGTGCGTTCACATTGGGCGCAACAAGAGCGACTGATTTCAATGTTAAGTCTTATGTAAAGGCATGTTGTCATGACAGACGCGAAAAAGGCAAAACACGCGACGAGAATGAGGGCGATTTTCACCAGAGTTGAACAATCTGAACTTTGGTGAAATTTTGTGGCGGAATAACAATAAGGAGCCTGCTTTTGTGGGAAGTAATGCACTGACAATGTAGCCCCAGGGCAGGGTCACCAGGGGATCACATTAGAAGTGTCACGGAGGATAAACAAACGCTACTGTCTGTCTGTACAGAGCATTAAACACATCTGTGTTGATTTATAAAGACAAGAATACTAAACAGACCTATGTCAGAGTCTCCTGAGATATTGTAGTGAGTAATTAAATGTTATTTGTGACTGGAGCTGTGTTTTTGTGACTTGTACAATCTGAAGCAGAGATTCTCCTGTGAAGGCTGGTCCACGTATAACAAAACATACAAATACAGATCATAGAAACACGTGATGAGATTATCAACAGGACTGACTGAGGAGGTTTCGAGCTAGATTGTGATTTTATAGCCAAGCACAGGCGCTATCGGCTAAAGCACCACTCGAGTATGCTATAACCCCACCGTGTCCTCATTTACATCTGACCACAGCTCATCAAACTGAACGGCTGACAGCTGTCATACGGCCCTCGTAGAAGCAAAAGAAGCTAATTTTGCGTCCGGTTGAATCGTCCAGTTCGTCTCTTTCACACGAGTTGTTTCAAAATGTAAAGTGACCAGAAATTTTGCGTCTGCCGTGTCCGGTGTGAACGCACTATTAGCAGTAAAACTACAAATTACATACATAAGGCAGCATTTTGTAATTTTAGAACTTCTGTACTGAAAATCTAAAAGTACCACTACTAGACAGAGACTGGGTACCAACAGTGGGACCCATACCACTGATTGGGAACCACTGCTTCATACTATTAAATGTTATATATTGCTTAAAATTCTCAAATTGTAACTTCTTGATTTGTTGGTTTTGTGTAGCGGGACATGGAGGTGTGTGCAAATCTCAGAGACTCTTATGAAGACAAAGATGGGTAAGTATTATTACTATATACATGTGTTATACAATGCTGCTACATTTGTTTTACTACTACAATAAATTAAACCTGTTCTATCAGGATGAGGAGAGATGAACTTGCTGCCATCTCTGGACCCAACGAGTTTGCAGAGTTCTACAACAGACTCAAACACATCAAGGAGTTTCACAGAAAGCATCCAAATGAGGTCCCCCTTAAGCTCTCTCTACCATATACATTTCTTCATAGTAAATGCATACTTTTATAACACCCATAACATTTATTCTTTTTGTTAACTTATTCCAGATTTCCATTCCGATGTCAGCAGAATTTGAGGAGTTGATGATAGCCAAGGAGAACCCCAGCGAGGAGGCTCAGAGTAGGTTCAGCAAAATATTGTCATGGTTTAAATTGGCTCCACAGTTACAGATTTGTGTCGGTATTAAACTGGCATGATGATAGAATGCCTCATGATAAACTCTTTACTTCAAACATTAAAATTACATTTGTATGTAAGCTAATGGTGTGGTAATGTTAAGCTATACGAAAAATGATGTGTGTTATGTTGTTTGACTAAACCGCCATAAATTTATTGCAGTGTTGGATTTGCAAACCTTTTCAATTCACAAGAAAAATTGCTTGGTCACAATGCCTCCGTTACACACTAAAGACAAAAACAAAATGGGCAGCAGTTGCTCAGTGGTAGAGCGGCCGTGCTAGAACTGAAATGGTTTTCTCTAGATGCCATGGACACACTTCAACATTTTAAATTGATGGTTGTCTAATGATGATGTTTGTGTATAACTCTGACAGACCTGGTAGAGTTCACAGATGAAGAGGGATACGGCCGGTACCTGGACCTTCACAACTGTTACCTGAAATACATCAACTTGAAGGGGGCTGAGGTGAGGGCCTTGAAGTACCTGAATAATTCACAGCTCACGCTGCACTAACCTTCACTGCACTAACCTTCACTCCACTTACCTCTGTCTGCCTACCTCCACAGAAACTAGACTACATCACTTACCTGTCCTCATTCGACCAGCTTTTCGACATCCCCAAAGACCGGAAGAACGCTGAATACAAGCGGTGAGAGCTCTTGTCTTAAAATACAGTAATTAAACAGACACATGACAATTTCATTGTTGGATTCAATTAATTGTAAATTCTCTAAACCACAAAATAAGTTTTCGGATGTAACAATACAGCAAGCTCACGATTCAATACACGATACATGACTTGGTTCGGTGCAATCACGATATTAGTAAATATATTTTATTATGATGATATATTATCAAATTGATTATTAAATGCCCAATTTATACGATTCCATCTGTAAGCTGCTAGGATAGCTGCCTGCTTCTCGTCTTTCTGTGTTCTGTAGTAGTTTGGTTTGTTAGATATTTCTGTTGAGCAGTGATTGTATATTTATACAGCACCTGGGTAACTAAGCAGACAGATGAAGACTACTTTTGGTTTTGCAGGTATCTAGAAATGCTGCTGGAGTATCTCCAAGAATACACAGACAGAGTGAAGCCCTTATTGGACCAGAACGATCTGTATAACAAAGTGCTGACCGACTTTGAGAAGAAATGGGACAATGGCACATTTCCGGGCTGGCCTGTAAGTGTCTCCTAACCCATCTTTAATATGTCATCAAATTCTAAGAGGTTATAGCTATAGTCCAAATAATGACTATCTGATCCTGTTCACTGGTGTAAGTAGGTGATTTGATGTTCTTTTAGAGGCCATGGTGGGACTAAAGTAAGACGGATTGGATTTACACACTAAAACTAGGCCTGTGCTGTTGTCCCCGACAGCAAGGTGTATATTGCCGAAAACGACCCCATACGTCTGCCCCGTACGTCTGCCCCGTACGTCTGCTACAACTATTACCAACGGGCACCTTAATCACTTTTTTGATTTGTCTGGATGTTTGTGAAGAATGTTTTTGC
>JAVQKC010124979.1:0-11949 GCA_036025475.1 Philypnodon macrostomus
TTGGCTCAATAAAAGTGCATCAAAACATTAATTAGTGAATTATTTAATTGTCATTAATCGAAGATGTACCAAACTCAATCCAGTTCTGCATCTTTATGATATGTACCTGTGTGCAACAGGTGAAGAAGATCCAGCAAAGACTTTTTGAGTTCTTGCGTTCACAGTTTTGGCCTATAATTAATTAATTACTTAATTAATATTCATCGTAGAAGTACCCAAATCGATACAGTCTTTATGATACCTGTGTGCAAATGTTGAAACTGACCTGGCAATTCGTTTTAGAGTTACCACGTTCACAGCTAGGATCTGCGAACGCGGACGTCGTTTCGCCGATATAATAAGCAAAACATATAATTTTGTGATCTTTATGAAACACAATTTAACAACATCTCTGCTATTTGGATTGATATTGTGCAAACTAACCTGTTGCATATTTGCCTGAGGTACAAATGTTACTTCAGTGCCAGGAGGCTGGGGGTGGCAGTGATGGTCAAAAATCACATAACCTGTTATATTATATAATATAATATATATATATAATAATATCCCTCATGTGAAGGGGCTTGCTTCAAGCATTGCTGCTGGCAATGACAGCCTGAGGTAACGTAGGTGAGGTGCTTTGAACTCAATGACAAAAAATGATGTTGAAAAATAAAATGCACCACAAAATGTGCCCATTAGCCATAATTAACTTATTCATTGTCTTTTTACTCATGTTAAAATGTATGTGTACACTGTACAGAGAAGTAGAACAAGGGGAAAAGAGGAGTTTTTATACACAGAAGGGCTTTACAGATGAATAAATGAGGCAACTGTGGCAGAGCCCAGTATGGGCTGAGCACTGGTGGCAGACCATAGAGAGAGCGTTAAACATTTTGCATGTTTTGTGTCAGGATTTTATAATGTTTATCATAACGAACATGGTGTGGGTTATTAAAAATTTCCTTACCGTTCCTCTTTAACTACTCCAATGATAAGGATTTTATTGATTTTCCAAGCATCCATAGCAGTGTTTATAATGACCTCAAAAGTGCACCAGCGACTTTGGAAACCCTACTCTACTCACAGCCTCTGCCTTGCCACTCTAGTTAAATAAAATGTAAAGTATATAATTTTCACTGAAGTCAGACACTCACATTCTTGTGTTGTTGGTCTTGTTAATGATGACAGCTTTTCCTGTTTGATCCACATTGTGATCCATGCCAAAGTAAGCAGCCACACGGTGCAGCAGCATACGATGATATGAAGTCATCTGAGGAAACTTCTTATACTGATTACTGTGTAAAAGTAGGAAACAGAACAGTGCATCAGAAAAATGTGCTAAACGAGTGCAAATCACAAACCTTTATGCATTTAATCAAATATTTGCTTTTTTTTAATTTTATTTTTTATACGCTGGACAGACCAGTCACATCTTCATAGCCAAACCTTAATGACGCCACAACACTATAAACGCTTAGCCCAATTTACATACACTTCAGAGCGATGCGGAACTTCAGTGGCATGGGAGCCGCTAGTGAACTGCATTCCATTTTATTTAGAGAATTTACACAAGCAACTTTCAGACACGTCTCAGCAACCTCTCAGCCGCGGCTTGGCATTCAGCGCTGCTACAGAAAGATTTGAACCCATCACCTAAGCTTCTCTCGGGAAATACAGGAAGTAGGCGCAGAGTTAAGAAAATAAAATTCCCCTACACCTTCAAAACAAATGTTTGTGGAAACACATTTTCCAGCGATAAACATTAATAATCTAAAAAAAAAATAAAAAAGATGTCACATGAAGAAAAAAAACACCCCTGATGGGAAATGTACCTTACAGTGTTTTTATAATGTTGTCTTGATATACACATTTTTAAAGCCATATAGTAACTGTAAACACAGACCTTGGCGTTCCTTCACTCTTTGGTGAAAATTTGGGGTTACTTGCTCTATTTATCCCTCATTACCACTATGAACTATAAATAAAGAGAGTGAGATTGTGGGTGTGCTAAATTTAAAGATACAAGAACTGCCTTTGAAGAATGGTCTTACTTGTCATCATTAATAAACTCCAGGATATCTTGTTCTAGTTTGAGCAGCATCATTCGATCCCTGTTGGGGTCAAAAGAGGACACAGAAAGAAAAAAGGGGGTGGGGGTCAGAGTAGAAAGTAGATACTAAGTGCTCTAAGAAATATCAAAATTATGATAATACACACAATATGTGGTCTAGTAATACAAACAGTACAATGTTATGGCAATACTTGATGTTGTTTATGTATGCAATTGTATAAAGGTCAACATTGCTCATACATGATTACATTTTTACTTTACAATTTACCTGGGATTGTTTTTCAGTGTGTTGACCAAAAACTCGTGAACATCGATGCCTGTAGAGTCTGTGTATTCCTGACTGGAATCTAAAGCACACAAAAGAAAATGAGTTTTGTCACTTCCTTAAATTGAAACAATGCAGTAAGAATTGAACCATAGCTTCCAAAATGGCACCACTGACAGTGGCAGGGACATGCCGGGTTGTTCATAGAGGATAAACATAACAGAGCAGATAATACTAGCCACAAACTAAAGCTGTGATCGTGACATAGCAAACAGCAGAGCACTGAACGATCTTCTGTCTGCATCAGACTCTTACCACGTGACAACATCTTTCGAGGAGTCTTGTCCTTTTTCTCCTTTTCTTCATTTTCATACTCATCCTTTGAGGACTTTTCCTCCTCTTTGTCTGAGGGACAGCTGATGTGTAACTGGATGATTTCCTGAAAAAACAGCATTGATTGACCAATTGGAAACAAGAATAATTATTGCAAGTGAAGATATAAAATGTAAGTAAAGTACCGATTCTGGGGGCCCATCGATGGTAAATGGACCAGATGATTCGTCACAGACTGCAAGGCTTCGTACCAGCTTGACTTTGGCATTAGACTGTAACATAACATTTAAAAATAATTATAGGTTACTACAATATTTAGTGCTAAAAGTAATGAACTATTACTGCTATACTATATGCTACTTAAAGATACAAAAATACACATGAATCAAATATTGTATATTTTAAATAACTTAATAGAACTATACCAAAGCACCAAACCAATGTCACTCATTATGTCTGTCACTTTTTATACAACCTAATGAATGATGAAATGTGTTTCTTTCCATGTAAAATCATCATATTGAAGCTGCTGACAAGACAGAAGTATGAAATACAAAACAGCACTGATGGAGATCAGTAAATTATTTTTTTGCACAAAGATGTCAACTACAAAAGTTCTGAACTATGAAACATTCAAGGATATATAATATCTATTGTCAGTCAGACACACCTATATTTAAGTGGATTTAGAATTTCACACCAATTAGGTGGTCAACCGTCTTAGCGCAGTAATAATGGAAGGGTGGTATTTAAGGAGGAGAGGATAATGTATGACACATTACTTACTTTGGCCCTTTTCCTTCCATGGCTATGGTTAGAGGCCCGTTTCTGGAGAAAAAAAAAAACATAAGCTTTACTGTGAACAGGCAGAAAACTAATTTTGATAATAGAACGTTTTTTTAGACAAACCACCTCCAAGGAGTGTTTACTTTTTGTAGTGTAACACAAATGCACCATTCTAAGGACTCCAGACTAACTCCATTATATTAATACCAACTATGTTGAGCCAACATTTCTTATTTAAGTCCCGTGTGCACAGTTTTATCTTTTATTCAAAACAGACGTGTGGCAACACGTGTGGTAACGACACGGCATAAATAAATATCTAATTTTTATTAGTATTAAAATACTATTTATTGCTCAATTTCAAAGTACTGAGTACTAATCTGATTTGATTTTGTTATCAGACAGGGGAAAACATGTGCAAATTCTTTTGTATTATGATGATATTATGTAACTTCTACTACCCACCTCTGGTGGTGATGTATCCTTCTTGCAATGTAACTAACTCAAAAATCAAACTCAATAACTGTTACAGTACTAAAAGACTAATTAACATCAATTATATATAAATTATTAGACAACTTTTTTTAATTAAAGTTTACAGTTGTGTTAAAAGCAGAGGATGTTTAGAAATGTGTTGTTTGGTACTAATATTATGAACACATTGAAACATTCATTCATCTTCTGCTTTTTGCCTACAGAGGTTGCAGGTGCTTCGAGGCTATCAACTATGAGCCTATGTCAGGTTGCACACTGGGCAGTAACCAGTTAGTTGCAGAACAGACAGTTAACATTCTTTCACTAGGGATGATTTAGGTGTGATTTCCAAACACACAGCTGTCTTAAACTTGCAGCCTTTAATTATGTACCCATATAACCCAAGTGAAAAAAAAATGAACCAACAGTACCTGTGCATCCTGGTGAACGGTGTCAGCCTCAGTTTCCTGGCCCTCTCCTGTCACTTCCTTGGTGCCCTGTGGTTGAGGAGAAGTCTTGCCTCGACTACAGGGCTCAATGAGTGGCCCACTGTCTCCTTCCTGCTGGATGTCGGTCGTCAGGCTCATTGACATCTTCTTGGGGGAAGGGGAGAGGGTAGGAAATGGGGAGGGGGTTGGGTGGGGGACCCAGAGGGAGCTGACAAGAACAAGGGTTTTTACGTTAACTATATAGAATTAGATACTAAGTATGTTGCGTTAATATAACACAATGCAGATTCGGACGAGATTAGTTGTGTTGCTGCCATTAAAATCAAAATTACCAGATTTATACACTGCCTGGCCAAAAAAGGTCAGACACACTAATATTTCATTGTACTGCTTTTAGGTTTGATTACAGAGCGCATATGGCATGCTGTGGCATTGTTTTGATAAGCTTCTGCAAATTATGTCACAAGATCTATTTTTGTCCAATTCACAATTTGAGTCCGATGAATCCTGGCATTGTCATCTTGGAATATGCCCGTGCCTTTAGGGAAGAAAAAAATCTATTGATGGAATAACCTGGTCATTCAAGTTGTCAGCTGACCTCATTCTTTGGGCACATAATGTTACTAAACCTAGAACTGACCGACTACAGGAGGCTGTTGACCAGACAGTATAGCTCAGTTATAACATTTGATATATTATACGACCCTAAATTAAAAAAAATATATACAGTAGCTTAATGACATTTATGTTTTATCTATCCATCTCTACAGAAATCCAACAAGGCACAACACCACTTTTCCAACAAAGCATTTCCTGACCAAGGCCAAAGGTTTTAATGTCTATTGTTTAGAACGAAACTCTGAAGCACTTCCCTAACAGTGCAGTAATATGGGAATAGTGTGTTAATAAACTGGTAATAATTAGGTAAACATGATTTTTGTCCAAGTCATTTCTATATAATTACCAACCTTAAACCCTAAGCATAGGTTGCGTAATTACGAGGTTATTCTGTGTTGTATTATTATTTTGATTCCATGCTAAATACATTGCGTGAAATTGCATGGGTAATTAAATAGAAAATACTTGGTAATTAACTATGATGACTACTACATTATCATCAGTTTATTACCACACTATTATCATATTATTGCTGTGCTGTAAAGTAAAGTGTGACCCAAAACGCCACAGGGTGTTTGTTTTGAACAGACTAATAAAAGGCTCCCAGACTTATTAAATAGGGGACACACACACTTTGTGATAGGGACTAACAAGGGTTTGGTGATGCAGCCCTTCCACGGACCTGTGCCCTACCGAGGTCGCAAGGGGTTCTAAGAGCCTATTACTGTTAGCAGTTTAAGTTTTGTATTGTATTTTGACTGTTTGCAGTTCATACCATTGGTCAACAACTATAACTAATGGATTCAGAGTTCAATTCAAACTTTAATATGGTGAAAACACTGAATAAACATGATATACCACCAAATACAGTGACGTATTAATTTGGTCATGTGTAGGAATTATTTCATTTATCATCTCGATGAAAACCATTGATAATTGATAATAGATCTACATGAGTGTGGATCGGCACACGTATTTTGTCATATGTGATGTTTTAATTCACTTATGTTCATAGTAGCAGCGCCGGGAGCAGGTACAAAGAGGCAGGGAGGAAGAATCCCGACACAGCACTGATTCACACATCAGGGCAGGGCCAGGTGAGGAATGGATTAGGGTAGATATATTTTTAAGCCTACCTGTTGACTTTGTTTTACCGCTGTGCGGAGAGTAGTTTGTTTTTAGCAGTGAGCTAAAGGATGCTAATCAGCTGTAGCCCTCAGAAGCTCTGCTCCTCAGTCAGTCTTTACTCTCTGATCTTATCAGTATTTTACATTTATTGAAGATTGGCTGCTGAATTATAAATTGCTGAATATGAATTTATACTATAACTATCTTTTTTTGTTATTTTAGTTTTAACATCCTATGCCTAGTCATATGCCCAAGTCCTAAGAACAACTTAAAAAAAACATGCACAATATTTACAGCAGTCAGGCGGGCAGGTGGGCAGGGACAGCAGTAGGCAGCCGGACAGGGGGAAGGGGTGAAATAGGCCAACCACCACCAGCCTAGCGCTCCTCTGCGGCCTCTCTGTGCTTTCTCTCCGCCTCAGTGGAGCAGCATCCTCTATGTTCAGCGGGAGCCTGGGCCTGAGAGGAAAAGAGGAGACACGGATGACGTCATGTTTAACAAAACCAGTGACTCATCGCTGCTGCTGCTGCTGCCTCCAGGAAGGAGGGGGACACAGCAGTTGAAAACGCAGCACACACTGGAATACAGTGCTTACATATGAACACCTTAGGTTAGGCATTCACTGTTCATTTGTTAAATTTCATTATTAAGCATTAATAACACATGCTCTTTGGTACACATATTTATGAATGACAATCCTCTGCTGCAACTCTATTAGGGCTGCAGCTATCATTTTACTAATCGAGTAATCTATGCATCTATTAAATCTAATAAGCAGCGTTCTTGCATATTTTTAAAGGTAAAGCAACATACTTCAAATAACAGTTTTCTCCTTTAAAAATACGTAAAGTTTAGTTCCCATTTAAAAGTGCATGTTCACATACATACATAATGATTATTTGCTTTAAATAGGTCTATAAATAAAAAAAGCTTATATAATACTTTTTTGCATTTTGTCGTGATGTGCAATTAAAATTTAGGCTGCTTAAAAATATATGTATTATATACATACATTTGCTATGGTATTATCACAGCGTTTATTCATATCATGAGTGGATTACATTCTAATGCAGAAAAAGATGTGAGCCTAAACGTGTGAAAGTTATGAGAGTTGACTTTCTATTTATTTATTAAATGAATGTTCGCGACCCAGTCAGCTCAGCTGCTTGTGCATCTCGGGAGGATGCTGGCTGCAGGAGCAGAAAACAAGCTCCAATCTCTGCAATTTTCATCGCTGGCGCGGAGTAAATGCGTGCATGCTCTACCGCAATATAAAGTGAATAGGAGACGTTTTGAGGCTAGCTTGTGCGACCACGGCTAGCGCCTCATGCTAACGCTGCAGAGTCCAGGCTGAAGAGGCCCTGCCAGCAAAAGGTCTGAGCAGAAACACCATCCCACGCACACAAAGTTCTACTCTGTTTGTGCAGCACGCCGTTTACACAAATTAAACCAATCATCGAAGCATACATTTTTAATCAAATCTTTTTGCTAATCGAATTACTTGAATTGTTTCAGCCCAACTCTATACCCCATTTTGTAATTCCTGTAATTCTGACTTCTTAAAGAGTATGAAAAATAATAAAAGATTTTTAAAAAGTTCCATTGTGGGAAGCCCATTGTCTCACCCTATAGATGGAGTTGTGAGCCCTGTTTCCTTGGCTAACTTTATATAAACTTTGCATTTATCCGGTCTTGCAACCAGTCCAAAGTGTGGCTAGAATTTGTAGTGGTAAGTAACTTGTGTAGCCAAAGCTGCCGTGGGGCAGACTGACCATACCAGTCTTTAATGACCACCAAACACATCCCAACAAACAAATTCTATGTCTCAATCTAAGATTGGACATGTATCTACATTTGAAATTATTCAGTTGAATCTCTTGACATCCACATTTCTAAAATGGATGTATAATACAGCAAGAACCATATTATTGTTAATGAGCAATTAAGAGGCCCCGCCCAAAACCATGACAAAAATTGGAAAGGCCTATTTGACCTTTTTGAGGTTTGTGAAGAATGTTTTTTGCCAAATTTGGTTAAATTCCCTAAAAATACATTATTCTTTCAGTCTATAGGGGGCACTATAGAGGTGGTTTCAGGGCCAGGGGGTACTTAGGTATTTCAGGTTTGAGCCTAATCAGGCAATGTATGTGCAAGTTAGAGGCTGTCAAATATACCTGACTTCACAATTTCAATCCAAAATGGCTGACTTCCTGTTTGTTGTAGGGTGGGGTCATAATAATATTTTATGTTGGGTACACTGTGGAGAATCACTGCACCAAGTTTCATTGCTCTCTGCCAAAGTAAGTCTGTCCAGGGCCCCATAGGGGTCATAAACATGGGGGCACTATAGAGGCATTCTTTATTTGACCTCTGTAATGTGCCTATGTACATTAAGTATACAATTGCCCGGATCACTGTGCCAAAATTCTGGCGATTTCATTTATGTTCAGCAGGATTAATGGCTCAATAAAAGAGCTTCATGGCATTAATTAGTTAATTTGATTAATCTTAGAAGTACCTCAATCCAGTTGAGTGTCTTCATGATATGTAAATGTATAGAAAAGATGAAAAACATGCAGGAAAGACTTTGAGTAATTGCGTTCAATGTTTTGGGCATTCATTAATTAATTACGTATGAGTACTAATTAATTACGTATGAGTATTAATTAATTACTTAATTAATATTAATCGTAGAAGTACCAAACTCAATCCAGTTTGGCGTCTTTATGGCATGTACCTGTGTGCAAAAGTTTAAACTAATCCGGCATTTTGTTTTTGAGTTATCGCGTTCACATGTATAATCTGCAGACGTGGGCGTGGACCAACACGATTCCATAATATCGTCGTTTCGCCGATATAATTAGGTGCCTTCTTTGAGCAAAGTTATCAAAATAGAACTCAATAATGCTCCCCACAGTCGTAATTCACTTCAAAGCTTAGGCATGCTTCATATGTTTTCATGAGGCTGATGGAATAACTCCAACTGATTTTTGTAAACTTTTCTTGGAAGCCAGAATGATTTTCCAGATTTAATTTTCTTCTGATCAATGAAAGATAAGTGCACCAATGAACAGAGCAGGGATTCCCACCAAGGGGAAGACCTGAGCAATGCCCATCAGCAGCATTATGCTACATCACTGACCAGGACACCCACATGCCTGGTCAGTGATTATACAACACACACTATATCAGCAATACAAATGCCTGACTCAGTCACGTCTTTCTTCAGCACCTTCAACTTTTTTTTTTCTCTTTAACCTCATAGAGAAGGGATTTTTTCATTAGAAAAAAGGAAACCCTCTTCTCTAACATTGTACATTCTGCCTCAGACTTAAAAGAAGATGATTTGCGACCCACGTGGTGAGTCACAAGCAGAAATGGGGTACATTCAGTAAAGATACACCCTTTTTACCCTTTTACCCTTCTCCTCTTCCTCCCTCCAGTTCTGTGCTATGTTCATTCGGCCCTCCATCCAACAGCCCCCACCCAACGCACCGCTACCCTCCACACACACACAATCTCATTCAGAAGGTTGCCAAGGAGATGGTAACATCACTCTCAACTGGTGCCATTTGTGTTGTGTGTGTGCCAGAGAGAAGGGCAGGAAGAAGAATGAAATTAAAAATAAATATGTAGAATGAAGTGTGCCAACAACAATGTACACGTTTCATTTGAGCAAACTAATATAAGTACAGAGCACAAAGTAGATCACCTGGCTCTTGCCGGGTTAAAGGAGGCCCTTTAAATGGTTAAGGGACGCACAACAGGCACATAAAATGATATCTGGCGATGATGAGTTACAGTTACAGAACAGGTCACTCTGACCTACTTCACACAAACCAACCAAAAGACTTGGCATGGGCCTCTCGATGACAGGCGACCAGCTGAGACACAGAAGCCACATGCAGCCTTGCCCACAGTGTCAGGTTACAACACTAAACACTGGGAATGGATGACAGTGGCAGCCTGGGTCAGTGAGTGGACGGGTCGGACATCTTGTCTGTCTGTGTTAACACACAAAGACATAAGTGACAGAATACTATGTGCAGGTATGACCTGTCAAATTCAACTGCTCCAAATCCAACGGGGTCAGGGTGTCTGCAATAGTTAGCAGGGCGGGTCAGTCAACTACTCTACTAAAATGTTTGAGTTTGAACTAGGCCTGTGCAATCGTCCCCGACAGCAAGGTGTATATCGGCGAAACGGCCCAATACGTCTGCCACAACGGGCACTTTAATCAGACATTGTGTGATTTTTAAGGGTTTTAATATTGTTAATGAGCAATTAAGAGGCCCCACCCCAAAACTATGACAAACATTGGAAGGGTCTATTTGACTTTTTTGATTAAGATGAAATCTGTTTGTATAAATCAACCAAAAAGGGATATAAATATCCCCAATATAACTAAAACCAGGAAAACTCTGTATAGGTACAAGCATATTGTATAATATTTGACTGTAATAATCACGATCAAAAACGTCATAGCGACTGTGCGTTTCATTCATTGTATTTTCCTCAGATTTCATAATGGAGCAAACATGCGTATGTACAAAGCAAAGACATGCCTCTCCATTTTCTATGCTGAATTGGAAAAATGCTGGTGAATGGAAAAACTGCAATGACAAGCGAGGAGGCATGCACCAACCCACAGATAGGGCGTCCCGATTCACTCCTCAGCTGTAACACTGACGTCACAGGAAAACCATGTTTTGAATAGAAGCAGTGAGGTGATGTTTTTTCAGTCTTTAGACACACACAAGTGCCCCAGGATGCTGTTTATCTGTGTTACATATCAGCAGCACTAGTTCTGCGTGCACACCAGTGCTTGTCAGAGAGGATTCCCCTTTGCGTGTGTTGCACAATCTCGAGCCGGGGGGGGGGGAGGAAAGGGCGCTGTAGGAGGAGCAGTTTAGGAACACACATAACTGCAGCATCACTGAATTTCACTGAGGGCAGCAGTGCTATTTAAGAACAGCCCAAAGTATGGTTAGGGGAGCGTGTGCTCAATTTGAAAATGTTTTAGTTAAGACAGCCTTGCCAGGATTAAAAATGACAGTTTTCTGGATGAAAAGTTTAAAGCAGAAATTTGTAGTATTTCTAAGCCCAGAAATTATGTATGATTTTTTTTAATGATTAAAAATTATAGTCTGGTTCTGTTCTATGATATAAAGTAGGTACTTTGTCATGCATTTTTAACTGAACAGCGTATTGTGTTGGCCAATAGCGTTTGAGTTTCCGAAAACTATTGGATGAGTGAGCGGTCAATCAAATGCCGAAACACAGAGCTGCCTTCTGCTTCAGTGCTGCTATGCCGGCAAACAAAGCACACTAGAACTTCCAATGATCAGAAAAGACTTCATGAAGCTAGGAAAAAGGACTTCTATCTGAAACACCAAAGCCACCAATTCACCTTTAAAACATGTATATCAGGCGGTGAGAGACATGTAAACTCCACACAAAGAGACCAGCCAGAGCATCAAACCTACAACATCATTTCATGCCATCTTAACTGACAAAGAAAAAACAGATAACATGAATGAAATGTAAGGAGTCCTGTGCATCCTTCATGAATTAGACAAAAGGAGGAAACTAGCTTCGGAGGAATTTAACGACACCCTGATGACGTGGACCATTTCAAAGTGTTTCGAAGCAGCCTCCCAAATGAAGACGCCCCAGGATTCCTCTTCTTCCATGCATGTCTCTCTCTGTCCTCCCTACCACCCCCACTCTGTTTCTTTTCAGTGCATTGAGGATACCCCTTCTCGCCTTTCCGCCCCCCCCCCCATGTCAACCCCTCCCATCTCTGTACATCCACCCACAATCACCACACTCCCATTTTTTCC
>JAVQKC010125045.1:0-11469 GCA_036025475.1 Philypnodon macrostomus
TGTCCTTTTGCTGCAGAGCAGGAACCTGCTGTAAAACAGTTTTTAACTGAGTCAGGCCTGGTTAATCTTTGTATTTTAACCTTTTCCTGTTGAATAAATGAAATGAAATGAAATGAAATGATTTGACAAACAAAATTAACAGAAATGTTGATTACACATTTTCCAGTTAGAAATTGCCTGCTTTGTAAGAACAGTTCACATTCATTACTGTATGTTAGACAGACTGCAAAAGATTTCCAATGCACCAATTAGCCACCAGAAATAAAAAGATGAAGATCTACCAGCTATACATTTAATGTCAGTGCTAGGGGAGATAATTTAAGAGGCTTGATATTCACCTTTTGTTTAATCTTTGATGCTAAAGTGCTAAAAGTATCAATCTGACAGAACGTATACTGATTAGACGTGTAGTCACATTGTTATTGCATTCCAATGTTGAGCCCTTTTCACAAATTACAATAACCTGTTTCATTATGAAGAGCTCCAGAGCAATCATTGATATAAACCTGTTCAGTATACAACATAAAAATGGGAAGTATGGGAAGTCATAATACCCCTTCACAGAACTTAGCGGGTCATTTGAAGGTAATGCTAATCCCATGTTGGAGTAGGATCTATGTAGGAGATGGGTGTAGCATTACTTTACTCATGAAGCCAGCTAATGCTCAGTGTAAACAACGTCTGTTAGTGGATTTTAATTGGAACATTGTACACCATGTATTTTTAATGACCCATACAGCACAGTTACGTTGCACTCATGAGACGTGACATGTTAGCTAGTCAGTTGAACCTCACAATCTCAAATCTGCAAACGCCATTTTCCATGCTTTTCACACAATTGACAATTTGTGGGGAATAAATTCAGTTTGC
Organism: Philypnodon macrostomus; assembly: GCA_036025475.1. Lineage (NCBI taxonomy): Eukaryota > Metazoa > Chordata > Actinopteri > Gobiiformes > Eleotridae > Philypnodon > Philypnodon macrostomus. The sequence continues at coordinate 871 of JAVQKC010125045.1, forward strand.
CATCTGTGCAGCAGCGATAAGAGAAGCATCGTATGTAAAATATTTATCCCTCCGGTGGAATTTAGCTGCTCAGGCATATAGTGTTTTAGTACAACATGGCTATACAAAAAGGTGGAGAATTTACATGCTGTTTTTTGTGAAACTTGCAGCACTGAATATTGCTGAATATAAATAATTTCTATATAATTTAATAATGGAGATACTGTATGTATTGTCTTATTGAGGTGTATATATGCACTCTAGCCTTGTAATGAAAGTTTTTGATTGAGTTTTTGAACACTACTTGCTCTCCAGTGTATTTAGTTAATTAATGTAGTGAGTTTTAACCTTTTTAAAATGCATTTCATACACACATGTATTTTACATATGGAAAAATGTATTCTATAGGTTTTGCGCTTTTTCACACGATATTAAATAATACATAGAAATGGCAAATTCATGATGGTTTAGCAAATAGGGGAGAATTACTTTTCTAATCAGTCAAAATGCTTCAGTGACAGCAATTCAACTTGCTATAAACGCTAGACATGCTTTCTTGAGATCTGGGATGTAGTACTAAAAAAATTCATCCCAAGTAGCAAGCTGAATGCAGTGCCCCCAGTGGTGCATTTCAAGATCGAACGGCTCTCTATGGACAAATACAGAATGAGAGCCCTGTCTTTGCTTTGCACACCACAGACACATAATGCAAATTTGACTTCATCTTTTTGCCATGAGAGTTCAAAATGTCAAAGATTTCTCAGAATTGTTAAGACATATACTCGAGGGATATGTGTAGATTCACGGGTGAAGTGTTCAGTTTAAAAGCACATTTTTCACTCGAGCTGAAATGCATTATGTAAATCTACTCCATTTACAAGTATTGACTAAATAACAAATTGGGCCCAAGGACTTTGTAACCAAGAATGAAGTTGGTAATGGTTTTCGTCACTCAATCTTAAAAGTTCTTTATCTGTAACTGATTTCTACCCCTTTATTCTGAACGCAATCTCACGTGTGACTGAAGTGTGTGCACATGGACAGTGATAAACTTGGCTAATGGACTCAATGTTGCTCCACAAAAGCCACTGATTATGTTTTCCCTGTTACCTTGGTAATCCATCCAATGACCATGGAAACACGGCCTATGCAGTCAACACCCCAAATACAGTGCTTCTCATGAATTGGGGATTGGAGACGAGTGAAAAGAAAAGTTGTGCAGCTAACCATTTTAAATAGACTACTGAGAATGCTTTACAACAGCACAATGCACTTCATTAACACTGCATCCACTCTTGTGATGATAGTCTGCAAGTTTGATTAGGTCAAATATTGTTAAAGTCTAACTGTACCCACTGTTCTGTGCCTGTCCCCCAGCATCGTGGCTAGCTTTATTTAAAAAATCTGCTCAGAATTAGAAATTGACCTCAAGCTGAACTATGAGAAAACAAGTCAAGTAATCTAAATGAGCTGCACTCAAAATAAGTAAATAGCTATAAATAAAGGTTGATATCCTGAATTCAGGTCATTTAACTACTTTTTTTGAAGTGCACTCAGCTCTTTATCCCATTTTCTACTAAATGTGAAGTAAATGTACTTACACTTGTTTCATCAGCCTTTAACTATCCATAATTAGTCATGTACAGTAGTCCTATTCAGTAAAACTATTGGAAATAAACATAATAAAACTCAATATTTGAAGTTAGGCTTTCTGTATTGACATGTACTTTAACCTAGCTTACTCTATCTAACCTATGTTATGCACTTTGACAGCAATGCCACACTCCAAATTGGAAAGCTACATTTTGAGACTGTAGATCCATCAATGTACAAAGTCTTATATCAAACACTAGATTACTGATGTCCCCATATAAACCAAACTAGCATCATAAGTAATGACTTCATGTTGAGCTCCATCTGCTACTCACGAACTGCTGAGGAGAAAGTTGCTAATATTTAGCATCTGCTTGCATTATTTGAAAAACAAAATGCAACTCTGTTTTTGCAAGGTACTGTAGCTCTAGCTTTTCACAGGTGAAGTCTCTCAAAACTCCAATCTAATCTGTCCGTTAGGAAAAAATCAATCCATCATATTCACAACTCTTCCTTCAACACTTACTCAGCAGATGTTAATCAAGTTAATTACAGAGAATATCAGACCTTAACATGTCAATGCACTGATCAAAGGCACCTTGTTGAAAGTTGAATAAAACTTTTGATACTGACATATCCTGACTGCCCAAATATGTTCCCAATCTCATTGCATTGCACCCTTTTATGAATTTAAATAGGAATAATTGTAAAGAAAGGCACACTTGCTGTTTTGTGGTTAAAGCTAGTCATTGGGTCATGCTGAGGTCAAACCCAATGGAAATAGTCTTTCTCTTCAGGGGGTACACTTAAACTGTGTCACTTGTTGAACAATGTAGCCCAGTGTACTGAGAATGGAGCACTCGAGAGGTTTTGGGGCCATGTTACCATGCAACATCCACTTAAGTGATTTCATAAGTAGTTTTTGAAATATACACGTTTTAGTGCAGACGGCTTTTAAAGGGGAGATGTAAAGTATGGTCAGAATATCCGGAAATTCAATTGTGCATTTGTTATCTTTATTAGTCATGAATACATGGTAGCCAATAGCTATTAGCATTTTAGTTTCATGTTGTCTTTGAAGGGCAGTTTTACTAGATTTTACTGTATTTTTTATAAGTATTGAGAGTGTACCCACCTCAGGCTCATAGTTGTGGTGTGTGTATCTCTAACAATAAGTTCTAATCTTTTTTTATTTTAAGCCATAAACTGCACTAATAAGCTAATTATCATAGTATTTTGATTTGCTTATTGCTTGTAGAACCCTCATAGGATGTGCCTGGATGACATTGCTTCAGGACCGGCGCGCTGATGTTGAACTTATAAAGTGTATGCTGGAGCTCTACCAGAAAAAAATTGGCGCTTTTACTTTCTCTATAGTCGACTAAGCCCCTCCAGTGTACAGTGAGCATATGTCCTTGTGAGGCGCTTTGACCCTAGCTCCTTCTCATCTCGCTACTGTTTTAAAGCCAGCCAGTTGTTCAGGAAAGTACAGCTGGCAAATCAGAAAATCCACTGATGTTATTCATAAACGTCAACATTTCACTGTTTGTCTGCACTGGGGAAGACATTTACGGCACTGAGAAATGAATTTACTATAGCAATTATAAATGAAAGGGCCGTTTTGAATGCACTCGGTCATAGTAAATTGATAACCTGCCGTCTACGTACCCTGTGATCCATTATGTTTGAAAGCCACTGCTCGGTGTATTGATCACACACATACATGCACACGCACACACACGCACCAGTTTAGAGCGTGGGTCCCTATCACAGTGTTGAGAATGCCCTGAGGATGCCATTGACCCCAGTGCTGCCAGTGAAGTGGAAGTGACTGATGTGGTAACAAAAGCTGTGGCAGCGTAAATGGAGCTGAGAGTGAGCTCAGTGCTCTGCTCCTCTGCTCCTCTGTCCTGCTGCAGAACTGTATCCTCAAATCAACTGCACTTTTTGTAAATGGAAAAAGCCTCAAATGTACTGTATGAAGGGCACTAGCATGTATTATACAGTATATTGATGTATTTTCTCCAGAGCTTACATATGCAGTACATGCGTTGGCCTGTGGGAGTCATTGGTGAGCTCCGTTCAACTGGCTGAAAATTGGTCCCCATATTAAAAGCATGCACACACAACTCTGTTTTTGTCTGATTTATATGCTGCCTTTCTTTGTAAATGTAGTAAAAAACTGCAGCCATGATGTTTTTATTTTTCCTCGCTTGGTCTTTGACTAGTGCCTTCCCTCCATGACACGAGACTAAAATAATTCAGGCGGATAAATGTGTGCCATACATTGCATTTTCTACCATTCACCAAAAGCAAAGCATGAAAAGCCCATTTCAGAATATAAAATAAACATGTCAATAATGCAGCCATTCTAAATGAACTGCTCGTTCCCTGTTCACTGCAACCGGTCCACAACTGTGCACTTTTAAATGCCTCGTCTTTCCAAGAAAACATGGCCGCTGTGACTTAAATAAGCCCACATGATAAACAGGAATTTGGCAGACGACAGCAAATTTGTGCCAAGTTGAATTTAATTTGGAACTGGATCCGGCAATTTAAATACTTCTCATCATTGTGTTTTAGTCTGGCATTTCTTGCTTGTGTTTTTTTTTTGTTTGTTTTTTTACACTCCAATCCAAAGATTCTGCAGAAACGGCAGATGTGTGGTGGCGGAGAAAGCCATAGTTCACTGACCTGGGGCTGGTATAAAAAGACACATTTTGTAAAGCAATCTGTTGTAATTGCAATGGTGCACAGCAGTGTAGTTTGAGCTCATTGTCTCAATCAGCTTTTTGAATGTCAGGAAAGCAAGTGTGTGGGTAGATTAACAAAGGCAAGTCGACGACTGCCGGGGAGAGCCATTTGAATATGTGCAATATGTCTAGTTATGGCGTTTTGGGAAGATTTTCAATAAATCAGAGAAGCTTGATTGGTGATCGCTTGGATGCAGACAGCACAGATGATATATATACGGTGAAACTAGCTCCCGGCTTTGAAAATAAACACCTGCAATTTTCTGTATTATTTTCAGCTATAATTTAATTGACTTGTCATCTTAGACACGCTGTAGAAAAGTTCATACTGTAATTTAATATAATAAGGAAATATGCATATAATGATGTGGACATAATCTATAAATGAGCATTTATTGTTATTTATTTTTTTTAGTTTGTCCTCCTACGTGCTACATATGCCTTAGTAGATACAAAGACACTGCAACCTTTTGACGACTATAATGATAATAATACATTATATTTATAAAGCGCTGTTCATAAGACTAGATAACATATAATATATAGACATAGCTTTAGCTCTTACTGCTTAGTTCAACTTTTTATTTTTTAAATTTGAAGGTTTAGTAGAAATGTATTCTTTATGTAGAAAAAGTTATGCATGACATTTAAGCACTTGACACCACTTGACTTTATGGAAGTTATTACAAGAGTAGCAGATTTATGAGCATGTCCTATGATCTAAAAATACCTGTGTGTGTTGGTAAATGGCCTATTTTCAGTGTGTATTTTTTTCTCTTTACAGGTGCGCACAGGGGGACGTTGTCACACACACAGCGTGGCTCAATAGGTCCAGTATACTATATGCAGGAGAAGACAAATGGTCGGTGGATCCAAGAGTCAGCCTGGTCACCCTCAATCAAGACGAGTTCACCATCAAGATCGAGAATGTGGACATGACAGATGAAGGCCAGTATGTGTGCGCAGTGCAGACCAGCCTGAGACCCCGCACCACCTCAGTGCACATCCTTGTCCAAGGTAGGCGCATCAAAATAATGTACATTTCAATATAGAGTGTTATGAAGCAGCTTTCACTGACACACATTTTGAAGTACAGTGGAATTAATGCTGAAACGAAAAAGAAAATGCCAGATATAATTGACATCATGTTGTGCACCAGGTGCTACAGACTTATGACGTTGTGCAGTGTTCTTTTTGTATTTATTTCATATAACAGGATGAGGTGCTTTGATTGGTTTGTACAGTGTCTGTCTAGTATTGTCCAGAAGCAGTTCTGTGTTGCTTTAATCCACAGAGACCAGACCATTTGTAAAGAACATCATATTCAATAATAAACACATTGAATAGTTTGTATATTTTAATATATGATGTTTTAGTTTCTCTGACTGTTAACAAAATCTTGAGTATTGTGTACTTGAGTTGTTCCAGGTTTAGAGATAGGGGTAGCTGTTGTGTAATGTATTCACAATCCAGAACAAGCATTCTCAGCATGTCTTTGGCTCACATCTGTACATTCTGAGCAGCATTTACTTGGTGTGTTTCGATTTTACATGATGTTTCTCTTTGTGTTACAGACCACAGGGTTGTGTGATAGATGCCTGTGTTATTCCTGAGCACAGCACATGAGGGCATAAGTGAACAAAGCAGAGCATGTGCTCTGCTCCTGCAGAATCTCATTTCCTCATTCATTGCTCCACTGGAGCAATTAGAGGCTAAGTGCCTTGCTCAAGGAGTGAGAGGAAGGGAGGGGTGTTGCTCTTCCACTACGTTAGGTGGGTTTAATGGGGAATAGCAGATGTTAGGATCCTGTGACTGGATTATGTGTGGAGCAGGAGAGTCCTCCGTGAGAGTCACTGTACAGTGTATGCAGCCTAATGAAACGGCAAATGTGGCTCATGTTATATACACATGGTCTGATGGGGATACTGCTCTGTTTGATATGAACTGTGTTATACAGTCCCATTTTACTATTTTTGAACCACAATCAAACACTTGGAGTCCAAACCATATAGCTGACCATTATAAACAAACACTGGGTGTAGAAATCCAACCTGTTATATCTATGCAATTTACATCATGCTAATACATACACTAATCAACTATACAAAACATTGTATGTCATTGTCCCAAAGAATTAGCAAGAAATGTGTCCATTTCAACAACAAAAATACCTATATATACTGTATATACTACCAACATTGTTTTTTAATATATACATGTACAGTGGTGATATATTTATCCATGACACCTCAGTTCTTTAGTGCAGTATGTTTTTATACCACACCATCTGCTCTCTATAGATAGTTTGCACGGATGTTTTATCACAGAATCCTGGCTCCGCTCACAGTGAGTAGTTCTCAGAAATACTGCTAGAAAGTGCTCTTACCTCACACAATTATGTTTCACACTCTGCTATGGACCATACGAAGTAAACATTAGCTGCAAGGTAAATGTAATTAGGCTCTGGTGACGAGAGCACTGTACTGTATAGGTGCCTATAGTTGACCTTAGCATTACTTCAGATCTAAGCAGTGCAAAAAGGACTGTCCAGGAATTACACTTGTGAAATAAAACCCAACTGTTAGAATAGAATACTGTTGGAGTATCTATAGTAGAATAGTCAATAAAAACATCTTGTTTTGCATTGTGTTTACCATCTGAACCACTGTTTTGATCATTGATATGACAGCACCTACTGTGATAGTTGTAGTAAAGTGTAGTTTTAGGTAACAAAGCATGCATTTGAGTTTTATTAGTGTAAAACATATGGCACTATGACATGATGCAGCGCTCATGTTTTCCTATCGCTGGATGTCACATTATCTAAAGCTCTGCACCTGCCATTTACAAAGCCCTCCCAAATTGGACAATAGTGGGCTATATGATAAACATATAATATCACAATTTTATTAAGATCAAGATTCACTTTGAAATTTTGATTTGATCACATTTTGAGTGTAATGTATCACCAGACACATACAAGAGAAACTTCTGACACTAACCTCTAAATGCTAAACTTTTACATCATGCATTTCCTTTAGAGCAGATTTCATGGCATGGATTTCCAAAGCCTTTTCATGATTTTCTTTGCGTTGGGTTTAAAATATGTCCAGCATGACTCATGAATACGCTCATGCTACAGTGTTACAGATTTTATTGACTAACACAATATGGACAACCAAACAATCCTGCTTATTAAGATGCTGGATAGGACATTAAGTTGTGTCATGCAAAAAACTTTGAAGGCAAAAGTCAGCACCAAAGACTTCATAAGTACACCTTCTCCATGTACCTGTTTTGCATAAGTCATATTATTAGTGTATATTCATTATGCAATCATTGAAGAGCAAGTAGTCATTTGTTACAGTGTGTGCATGTATAAGCAGGTCAGGTCCAGGGGGCAGAGCGGAGCAGGTGTTCATGTCCCAGTCTTTAAGTAACTATGACTGGCCCAAACAGTACAGAGGGTCATTATGGGCACATGCAGGACGTCCTAGATAGACTTAGTGTTTGACTCTGTAGCTGTTCTCAGAGGATAGTAAAGCATAAAGACTATATATATATATATATATATATATATATGAACTTCCTACCTGAAAGATGTTTCATAAAAATGCATTTTTAAGGTTTGTGCACATGGAAACAAAATGCAGACCATATTATCAAAATGGTCAGAACAGCAAGCGTGAAATCTAATGTATATCCATCCATCCATCTTCTTCCGCTTATCCTGGGGCCGGGTCGCGGAGGCAGCAGTTTAAGCAGGGATGCCCAGACTTCCCGCTCCCCAGACACTTCCTCCAGCTCTTCCAGAAGAATCCCGAGGCTTTCCCAGGCCATCCGAGAGACATAATCCCTCCAGCGTGTCCTGGGTCTCCCACGGGGCCTCCTTCCGGTGGGACCTGCCTGAAACACCTCCCGGGGGAGGCGTCCAGGGGGCATCCGAAACAGATGCCCGACACACCTCAGCTGACTCCTCTCGATGTGGAGGAGCAGCGGCTCTACTCCGAGCTCCTCCCGAGTGACTGAGCTCCTCACCCTATCTCTAAGAGAGCGTCGGAGAAAACTAATTTCGGCCGCTTGCATCCGAGATCTCGTCCTTTCGGTCATGACCCAAAGTTCATGACCATAGGTGAGAGTCGCAACGTAGATTGGTTGTGGCCCCTCCTCGCTGCACTCTGACAATAACAACAAACATTGGCGCCGTGACACTTCCGGGAAAAGCGGCGCCACCAACGGGCTGGGCATACACACTGCAGCGTCACAGTGGTGCTGCGTGAACCCGTGCGGACGATAGCGAGAGACGTTTTTCGTCTCCGTGTGGACTAAGCCTAACACTGCATGTAAAACCACAAAGTCTACAAGCTTGTGTGCTCTTTATGCCAATCCCCAAGCTCAAATAAAAGGAGAGAGTCGAATCAGGAAAAGCTACTGGTATGAAACTAGGGATGCAAAGATATATCGGCCCAACATCGGTATATTTACAATTTTGACTGATATTGGTCTGTACAGATGGCTGATGTTAACCAGTTGTTCCAAGGCAGTTGTTTCTATGATGATGTCATAGTTTCAAGAAAGATCGCCCACTTTACAGAATATCGGAATTGGTATCGGCCAAATTGGTAATTGAAAAATCGGCAACGGTATCAGCCAAGAAATTTTATATTGGTGCATCCCTAAATGAATTATTGCTTGGTGAGATGCTGTGGTGAGCCTGGAAATGAAAAGCTTGAAATGTTCTCCACAAAGCATCTTGACTAATGTTTATATGTGTCAAACTCATATTGATCATCCCCAACATACACACACACAGGGGTAAAAAAATAAAATAAAATAAAATCACACCTGAGACTCCCCCATATGAACAAAGGCCTGTCACATCCACATTACTTCACACTTAGCAGCTTTGGGCATCCTACAAAAAAAATGAAGGTGAGAATTAGAAAATGATGCGTAATCGTGAGCCGGAGAGGAGAGAACCCAGTGAGTCATCGGCATCTCTCCACGGCTGCTCCATTTATGGTCAGGGGGGGTGGAGGTGTGTGGATGGAGTGGGGGTGGGGTGGTGGGGGTGCGTTGGCAGAAGAAGGGATGGATGGAGGGATGAGGAGGAGAAGGATGAAGAAGAGGGGAAAATAAGGGAGGGGTGGATTGGGGGGTTCCCTGTTCAGAAACGTCCCTAAAACGTACAGCAGCTTTCCTCCATCTCACAGCACTGCGGAGGTGAATGTCATTCATGTGTGTGTGAGACATAGAACTTGAACGTGCAAAATGTGGGAAATGCGAATGGATATGAATATTTACAGTGAAATATTGAAATAAATTGTTCTGATAGAGAGCAAAGCAAACACAGGGGGCATATATAGAGAGTAAATGTTGCATTATTCTCTAATACCACAAATCTGATCCATGCAACAGATGTCCTCATCACCTGCCTCGTCAAAACCATTGTTTCTCACATCTGCAAAATGTAAATAACCATGCGGCATTAAAAATGTATGGGGGCTCTCTCTAAATAGGTCAGAGAATTGAGATGCAGCTCACGACTAGGAGGGTATTCTGCAGGTTTTCTCTCCGTGAGCGCATGACGTAGATGCTCTGACAAAAGGAAACCCCTGCACCACGTTGTGATTGGCTGCTGAGTTGTGTCTGAGATTAGCTGGGTCCAAAACGACTGATGCAAAAGCAGTGTAATACAGAGACTAGCTGAAACTCACACTGTCACGTACACTCTTCATTTGGTGGATCAATGAATGTGAGCAGTCTGTTCAGCCCACAGTCCAAAGACTAAAATGAATTGAATCAGGCGATTGACAGTTATTGCACAAAAGCTGTTGCCATTATGAGAGCTGGAATTTCTGAAGTGAATGTATTACATGAGACGATGCAGCTGGAGGCACTACTGTTGATCTAGATCTAAATTGATCTAGAGACAGACCCCTTTCCTATGTGAGCACATTATTATCAAATGAGAAAATAAATATGATTATAATGAATCATTATTTCATTGTTCTTATCTATGACAAAATAATAATAATAATAATAATACTAATAATAATAATACATGAGTTTTTTATAACACTTTATTAGGACACTCAAAGATGCTTTACATATTTTGTATTATTCATTCACTCCAGTCACACCCGGTGGTGGTAAGCTACTATGTAGCCACAGCTGCCCTGGGGCACACTGACAGAAGCGTGGCTGCCAGTTTGCGCCAACGGCCCCTCCGACCACCACCAAACACCAATCACACAACCACATTCATTCATAG
>JAVQKC010125052.1:0-16686 GCA_036025475.1 Philypnodon macrostomus
GTTTTTGAGTTATCGCGTTCACAGCTAGGATCTGCGGACGCGGACGCGGGCGCGGACGCGGACGCGCACCGACGTGATTCCATAATATCGGCGACACGCTGTTTTCGCCGATATAATAAGATCAACCCACTTGCACAAATTTCCGGATCAGTCGATTGAAGAGACCCATGAGTTGTGAGCTAGGAAGGTCAATTTCCTTTTCCAACTGCTCCACCGATTTGTGCTGTAATCCAATCCCCAAAAGCAGAGCCTAGAGCGGACACTTCAATTCAGTAAAAAATAGTCTTGTCTTATCAAACAAGTGCAAAGTAAAGGGTTAACTTACACTTTGTGCAGCCGAGAGGGAGATGTCACCAAGCTGCCGGAGGAAGAACATGCGTGCAACAGATGAGATCAAGTCCATGATGAGGTGATAGTCCACCATGCTTCTTGAATACAACTCCAGCCGTTTGAGGTCATAAGGAGTGAAATGTAATGCCAGTTCAGAGCTGCTGAGAACTGTGAGCCAGGGAAAATCTGTTAGTTCTTCTTTTAAAAGCTACATCTTTTATTAGTATATAAAACTCTTACCATTTATCCCCTCCTTGGTTTTTTTATTCTGTAAAATGCTTAGAGCCAGACTTGGAGAAAAGTTGCTAAACTGATATGAGAGAAGGGAGAGGAAGCGCCTGCGGAAATCTAATGAAGGGGAAATTGTTATTACATTTGTTAAGATCATTTCAGAAGCCAAACGTTTAAAAGTTCACCTTTCCAGAAGGCAGTCAGCCACCGGCTCTGCTCTGGGGCTTCATCTGTGTTCAGCTCTTTCAACATCACACATGAGTGCTCTCCTGTCAGGTCATTCTGTTTGAAGGCACAAACAAAATGTAAGAAAATAATGTACCTATATAGAAATAGGCAAATAGTCACTTACAGGTGTTTGGCGAAGATACACCGGAGTATAACCAGCCTTCTTCCAAAATCTGTTAATAGAAAGATATTCATGTGCTTCTGTGTAAAAACCTGAAAATCTTTGAAAATGTAAAATAATACTTACTTGAGCAGCTGGGCAGTGAGGCCATATGAAACTCCAAGATAGTCCAGTCTTTCAGCTCTTCTCTCACTCAGCTTCAGCAGCAAAGGAGGCAGTTCCTTTCTTGGAGTGATCGCCTCTTCCAGAAGACTCACAGCCTGCACATGAACTAACAAAATTACTATGGATTCAGTACCAAATTGTCAATATATAACATCTCATAGAGCATTGCTGTTGTACCTCACTGCTAACTGGAGTTATTTCATTGTGGTTTGATGGATCATCCTCATCCATTGTTGGAAACTTGCCCTCGTAGTACATCTGAAGGAGTTGGAGAGCTCTAGAGCCATATCCCATCTGTTGGAAAGATGTCCACGAATCAAAATAAAAACAGCTATAAAACAGTTGCAGCTAATTCAAAGCTAATACAGTGGTCTGGACATTTTCACAACTCTAGAAAAACACATAATTGCCAGTAAGAAAAAGCTCACCCCTTGATAATCTGGATTGACAGCTATCCGCACCACTCTGCCTCCTGACAGACTGCCAAAATCTGCATCTTGAAACTGCACATGAGTTAGAAATGTTAGACCAAATTAAGAAAAACAGAGCTGCTTTTAAAAACTGCGCGACTTGGTACCTGCTCAGAGACGGTCCATGGAATGAGGTCACCAGAAGCTTTCTTGCCTCTTGACAGACTGTTTAGAATGGACTGTTTTGATATTTCTCCTTCAAGAGACACCTGAAGTATAGAGTTGTTTAGATGTGTCAAACAAGCACAAGTTTACCAATACAAATATACAGGTTTAACAGATTATACCTGGACTACAGCAAGGACTTCAGGTAGGGAATTTTGAGTTGGTGGGACAGGGGGCAAGAGGCAGAAGAGGTGATGCGCAGGAGCATCAGACAACATCTGCAGGTCATTGGGAGAATTCTGCAGACAGATAAATGTATAATAACTCACACACAGACAATATATTAAGTAAATAAGATTTCTAATAATGGTTGATATCTTACCTTGTAGTGTGATGCTACATAAAGAGCCATCAGCCTCTGCAGGAAAGCCTCTGATGCTTTGTGGTAACAGAAAAGAGTGTCTCTGTTCACATAATAGCTAGAGGATATGTTAAGACAAAATACAGAATTGTATGTTTCCTATGTAGAAAAGGCAAAAAAAGTACTCCAGATGCCAGTGGTATAGCCTCACTAGCTACAACCAAGGTCTACGGACAATCCTCTATGAATGCACAGATTCTCCAAACTTAAAGCTGAAGGGCCATAGCAGCAGAAGATTTCACTGTGGACACTTTATTAGGTACAGTCACGCCTCATTCACACTGAATGCAGTACATGTGCCGGAGCGGTTTTTCGTACGGTCTTCCTCCGGGCAAATCTTCCTATTTCTGGTGCAAGTCAAGTCAAGCTGTGTGTGTATGTGAAGCCTGTGTGTGTGTATGTGAAGCCTGTGTGTGTGTATGTGAAGCCTGTGTGTGTGTGTATGTGAAGCCTGTGTGTGTGTGTGTGTGTGTATGTGAAGCCTGTGTGTGTATGTGAAGCAGATCCAGATCCGGACCCTTACAGAACCTCAGCTGGTGTGAATGCTAACATAGACCTCAGTGGCTTCTTTTTCCACAGAAGCTTCTGTGGCACTTGTTCCGTACTGTACCGCAGTCAGTGTGAATTAGGCGTCAGTGTCTACCAAACAGTGAGTATATATATTCAACACAGTCAATAATCACTCAATAAATCATAACTTTGATTAAATAAGGATACAGGTCGCAGGACTGTGGAAGTGGGCATCCAGAGATGAGTCTTGGGATGTTGAGACAGTCAAGACAGAGAAGTTCATTCAGCCACTTCTCCACTGCGTCTCCTGCAGCATATCGAATAGACTCATGCAGGGATACTTCATGAAGGGAGCGTGCTGAAAAACCAAAACAAGCAAAAGGTTAAGCATTTACCAGCATTATTACAAGATTCTATTAAAGGGTAACAGCGACCTGCAGACAATCTTGCAGTATTTGTGGTCTTGTTTTCAGCTGATAAACTCTGCTGGCTGTCTGCACTCTGCTGCCTCAGCTGTTGGATAAGTTTGAGGGAAAGGGAGCGTCCTGTCCCTTCATACCTGCATTGATGCAATAAATGATTATGTCTCAATACATCCTAATGTGGTTGGGTGGCTGGTTCAATTACTAACCCATTAATTGTGGAGGCCATGAAAACCAGATAAGGCCCAAGTAGTTTCTTAACCAAAGGAAGAGGGATGGCGGCAGCTTCATCAATAACTAGCAGTTCAGCCTGGCCCAGCTTCACTGCATCACCAGGGTGGATGTACTGTGGGTCACAAAAGAAGTGTGTCACAAATGATGTATTTTTAAATTGTTAATTAAAAATAATAATTAATTAAAAATCTAATAATAATAATAATAATAATCTTTACCTGAATGGTTTGTCTGTGTTCTTTGAAGATGTTCACTCTAACCACAGCTTTGTTGAACTCTGGATTCAAAGACTGGATAATTTCATAGTCAAGATGCTCCTACAAACACAAGTGCATTTAGGTTTAGACAGACAGAGACTGAATGTGAACGCAGGTCTAAAACAACCAACCTGGTACTGCAGAGAATCAAATCCTTTAAAGATGAACTCAAACATTGTGTGAAGGTTGTCAGGGCTTGGCGATGTTACAAAGATGTTGGAATAGCTAGGAACAAAATTAATTTGTGAGCACTAATATCAAACTAATTATTATAACATCATTTAAAAATCTTTTTTTTACCCAAAAGCCACAGCTCCAGCAACAGCCAGTCCAAGAGCTGCAGACTTGCCTCGACCACGAGCAGCGGTCAGAGCCACGGTGCTTCTGAGAGTCTTCTCTGAGATCGCCTCAATGAATTTGAGCACTGCTTTAGCCTGAAGTAACACACACATCCAAATGTAACTGAGTGTATGCCAAAGTGTTTGTTACATCATAATATACTGTATACATAGGTCTGCAATAACGCTTACATTTTCAGAAAGTGTGGTAAAATGTTAGTAATTGGTAATAAATTCCAACCTGATCCATTGTCCTGCAGCAGTCCACCAACACACCCACAGGCTGAGTGTCTTGAAGTGACTCCTTTAGGTCTTTCAACTCCTGTTCTCGAGGAGACAAACCATCCTCCTACAAAGAGTAAATGAGATGGGTCCTTGGTAACCAATATGTATGTAGCACATACAGCAAAAAAAGCATGTATCAAACCTGTGTTTTGGGAGGAACTGCTTTAATGTTTGCCATGTGGCTTGAGATGGGCAGGATGTTGAGTTGGTCATCAATTACGACACAATTTTTGCAAGATGCAAGGGATAAAATGAACCTATGAAATTGAAAGAAAAATGTGTTACTTTTCTGTATATTCAGAAAAAGCATTTCTATCAAGAATACTGTACCTTTCGTTAAATCTTCCCACTACGTCCTGATGAGCTTCAGTTCTGTACCGAGAATGCACATCCTACAAGGACACAATCCATGTAAATAATACAACAACTAAAGTGAAGTCATCTGAAAATAAACATGAACACTGACCATTGTCATAGTATAGAGCTGTTTCAGAGAGTTCATTGTCCTCAATAAGATGACCACAATTCCTCCTCCTTCGACGGTCTCAATGGTTCTTGCTAAGAGGTTGGGAGTTAGAGCTTCAAAGTCCTGAAAGAACGAAAACCAATGAGATTTTTTTTGGAGACATAAGAGTAATAATAATAATACTACTAGGCACCAACCTGTAATATGCACATGCCAAAGGTGTTTCCCAGGATTTTGTGTGTCTCGTTGTAGTAACAGTATCGGATATTTGTGGCAGCGATGAAGAGCTCAAATGGATCGTCCTGGTTTATGTTGAGTGTGCCTGTTTTGATCTTCTTTTGTAGATGCCTCATGCGCTTCTTACGGTTGCTACAAATAAATTACAATTTTTATTTTATTTTTTAAATCATGTCACAATAGGATAGACTATAACATATGTACAAGATTGTCCCAGAGTCACATTATTAGTTACATAGAACTGATTAAATATCCACTCACCTGCTGAAGCCCAGTTCCTTTTTGTAGCACCACAAGACAGAGGGCCGAGCTCTGACAGTAGCCTTGGACAACATGTGATGCAGGATGACAACCTTGAGCAGACACATGTAAGATATTTAGATGGCTGTGTGAAATCTGATAATGTGCCTGAATTAAGTGATTTTTACCTGATCCCGTCCACGATCACCAACCACTACGAACAGAGTACGATGCTGTAAAGCCACTCCATTCTCGATCTGAACTCGAATCCGGTTGTCCACCTTTTTACGGACTGTAGCCATTGTGTACGCCTGATGGACGTATATGTTAGAGATTGTCAAAATGAAAAAGTATGATATAGCCAACTGGTTTCCATCAAAACAAACTGGATTTTACGTAAAAGAAAGACGCACGTGCCCCATTTCGCAGGTCGGGTGTAACTGTATAAAAGGCAACAATACAGGGATATTTACCTTTGTTTGAAGATATGTCAAGTTTTATAATAGCGTATTCTCCTTTCACATGCCAGTCTTAGCTGTTGGTAAACTCACGTGGAGACGCTCGTTCACGAAGGACCCCCTCAGTGACGTAAGTAACATGCGACAGTTGTTTTCCAAAGCGTGGTTTGTTTTTGCTTTTGCATCAATATAAACATAAAAGCGGTTTTGTGAACGTATCACTCCTACGCTCCTCCCTAGTTTTCTTCAACGGTTTAATGCTTTAAATGCGCTCACTCTAAACTCCACATATATATTTTAATACATTTACGTTCGTTATTCCAGCATTTATACAGCGTTACGTGCACAAATAAAGGAAGATGCCAGTGGGGGAAAAAAACATTTAAAACTCTATGTACAGAATATGAAACCGAAGCAAAACTGGATTGAAGTATACGGCGCCATTCTTTTGTAGACCACTAGGTGGAGCCGTTTCTCTGTTACCGCCAAAAGGTGAAGTTATAACTTTGTTTCATTGTTGTCTTGTCCATACAATAAGTAACATATAGCCATGGGTATGCAACACAACTTTATTGAAACTCTTGAAGCAACATCAATTTACAAACAAGAATATGGGAGCTCAGAACATAAAAAGGCTTTTAGAACCAAAATGACAGAAAAGAACCGAGGAGGGGGGTAAACTCCCAAGGTTTGGACCAGCAGTGGCAGGCGCATTTTCATACAAAAAATAACTTATGAAATCTTTCAAGTTTACAGGAACATTATAAACACATGGCTTGTGTAAATCATAGATTGGATTTACATCTTTGCTTGTGTTCAGACTTTAAAATGTTTTAATAGTTTTGAGATAATCAAAGCAGCACTTTGATTTAAGAGACAAGAAAATACCACTGATGTAGAACAAACTAAAAGAAGATGAGTGAGCTGGGGAAAATGCGTTCATGAATTTTCAGTGTGGTGCAAATTAATCAGTCACAGTCATTATGAAAAGGCTTTTTCAGGAGCGCATGGCCTGAGTGCTGCCTCTCGAAACACCTCTGGATCCTTGGCCAGTTCCTCGCTTGTAGTTCGGTTGGTATCCATCCTAAAAACGCACAGAAACAATGAAAATATTGTAACAAACAAATTACTCTATAGATCTATCCAACAAAAAATGACATACTCTCTGGTAATTGCCGTTTGAGTAGTCACGTGGTGTGTTGAATTGAGTTTGTCCATAGCCAGAGTTTGGAGTGTTGGTGAAGGGAGGTCGATAGCCATCATAGCCACCTTTAAGAGCACAGTTTATGAATTTAAAATCAATGTAATAAATATGTATGACCAAAGAGTGAACTATCTATTAAATTGTTAGATGCATCACTTTTAGAGGATATAGTTATTAGTGAAGACACCAAGTTGTAACCTCACCTCTGAATCCATTTGATGAACCCCTGTAGCCGTTGACCATGCCTCTAGCGTTGCGTGGCCCTCCTCGGGACATGCCTCTGCTGTTGTAGAAAGATTGAGCCTGTCTGCCGAAACCCGGGCCCTGCTGGGACGGCTGTGGATGGCCTGCCGACTGGTCTTGGAAGGCACCAACTACTGAAAAAAAAAATGTATTCGGATATTTTTGGAACCATATTTTTTTCAATAAGAATGAATTATAAAACAAGAAATGCCCACCAGACTGTAGTTGTTCAGATGGAATCTCCGTTTGCTCCACAGGATGTTGTGACTGGTTGTTGAAGGCCTGGTTGTAAGAGTTCTGGTACTGGTTGGCCTGGTTTAATGCCTCTGTCTCATTGGCTGGAGGGACAGGGGCATTGAGGTTGAACACCTAAAAAGGACCAAAACAAAAGCTACATTGTGATGAAGCCAAGGCCTGAGCAGAGATCCCCATCTCATTAGGAGTAGAGTCCATTACTGGGAATTTCCTGGATCGAGCTGCCAAATATTGTACAAATGCATTATGATGTAAAAGCACTTAGTGTTTCTATAGGTTGTTTATAAAAACACTTCTCTGTGGTAGGTCTGCTTACAGAATAGATACACCTTTTAAGCAAGATTATTCCATATACCACTACAATGCTTGAGAACAACCTCTCTTAGTAACTGAATTTAAATCTTTTAATATAGTATGAAAACTACTATGATATACATTTTTGGTCATATCACAAAGCCTGATTTAGTGGCATTAAAGTAAATGTATTAAGCAAAGAATAAACGTAGGCATGCTAGAAATACAAAGTTAAATATGGGCCTTACTGTCTGCATTGACTGGAATGGGGCTGCGTTGACGTTGATGCCACCGCTGTGAGGAGCTTTGGGCTGAAAACCCTGCGTCTGAGAGGCAGGAGGGAGTGCTGTGGAGGGAGGAGGCTGATCCGAAGACAACGACATGGAGTTCTGATTGGTAACACAAAAGACAAAACATTAGACACAACATATACAAGATATCAATTGTAATTTCTTGAGTTGCTGGTGTTTCTGAAGTTTACCTGAACGGGGTCAATAGATTCTGTGGGGTGAGGATCTGGCGTGTGTGAGGTCTGATACATGGGAGGAGGCGTTGGTGAAACAATAGGAACCTAAGCAATATCATCATAATTAAAATAAGGGTTATTTTATTTTCAAGTTGAAAGGTTTTACAATAAAGAGTGTATTTACTTGTGAGGGCTCAGGTTGAACAGGAACAGTGTTTGGTTGCGTTAGCCGGGACTCTGGGTGAACTTAACCGGAATTACATTTAGTCAATAAAGTGGTCATTTATAGCCAGTTATGTTGCCTTCAAGAAAATAAATGATTATAAAACTTACCAGGAGGACAAACGATCTGTGGCATGTCCATGTTTTGTGCAGGTTTCATGGGCTGGGCCGAAACAATTGCAGGATCAATGGGCTGTCCGTCAAACTCCAGCATAGAGTCCTGAAAACAAAATATACATTTATGTTAGTCATAAATAATACTGTTACTTTGCCAGACAATGTTTTGTCTCGTTTCTTACCTGCATGAAGTTGTACGTCCCCTGCATTTGTGCCATCAGGTCCTGCACAACCTGCTTTCGGACCAGGGGGTCTGAAGGCGGCGCAGGAGGCGATAAACTCAGAGGGTGGTTCTCCAAAGAAACAGGGGGCGGGGCCGTCTGCACGGGGGGCTGCTGTTGCAGTGCACTGACTGCCTGAAAATACAATACAACTTTTACAATTTTATCAGCTTCTGCATTTATAACTGACTATATTACTACTCAACTTAAGCTTTTAAAGCCCAAAGCAAAGCTCAAGATGTAATACATGTGTCGATGCATGTGATTAATCCCGTTACAGGATGAGAGTTGTGGCTGAGAGCAGCGTGAGGGGGAGATGTCTGAGTGGGGTGGGGCTAATCTTTACAAGCAACATTTGAATACAAGGTCTCTAAACAAATATGTTTAGGCTATTTCAACTCTTTGATGTGTTAAGTGCATGGATATGGTTAAACAAGGGGGCGGGGTCAGAGCTCTCACTGAGAAAATCATAAGTGATTCATTTTATGCTTCCACAATTTTTTTAAATTACTATTTTATAGGCGTACACCACACACATGTATTAAAAAGTGATGTAAAAAAGGGTTAAATGTGCTTTTAAAAAGTTAATTTAAAACAAACATTAAAAACATGAAAAATTTGCGATTATCGAAAAAAAAAGCTATTAGAAATGTTAATCAGGCGACAGCCCGACCTAAAGATCGAAACAGCCCGACCTAAAGATCGAAACAGCTCAAAAGGTGTGAGAATCTTTTTTTTTAAATAATCAATTGACAGCACAAAAGAAAACCTATTTGAGTGGCCTTTGTTCCAAAGACATTGATGATTGTGGCAGATTAGTTTAGGTCCTTCTTGTACGTGCAGACACTACCTCTGTTTCTGTGGTCCACTCATCCCCCTGCTCCTTGTCACTGCTGCTGTATGTGGCGTCTGGAATGAACTGTCTGTTAACAAACTACAGACAAACAAAAAAAGTCTTTTAGTTTTAGTAA
Source organism: Philypnodon macrostomus (assembly GCA_036025475.1). Taxonomy (NCBI): domain Eukaryota; kingdom Metazoa; phylum Chordata; class Actinopteri; order Gobiiformes; family Eleotridae; genus Philypnodon; species Philypnodon macrostomus. Next base: position 9,512 of record JAVQKC010125052.1, read on the forward strand.
AATAAACGATTTATCACCATGGCACATGACTAAAGATTCACTTCAGTACCTCTGTGGTTTCAACTGCGATTGGCTCTATGAACTCTTCGATTATTTCGACTTCTACACACACAACAAACAACAGAGTTAATTTTTATTTTTTTAAATAAAAACATTTGTCTACGTGTCCTTAGACGGGTCAGTAACCTGGATCGACTGCCTGCTCTTCTGCTTCTGACGATTCAGCGACTGCTGCAGCTGCCGCCACAGGCTCTTCCTCCTCCTCCTCCTCTTCACAAACTCCATTTTGATGAGATGGAACCCGGTCAAAGTACCCACTCAGCAGAACCTGGTCCAAAGTCTCCTTCAATGCCTTGTCTGAGAAACCACAAGGTAAAACAAAAAGCAGTCATTCATGCACACATTCATTTGTAAAATACAAAGAGCAGATCAATAAATCTGCACTTTCTGCAGCCAAGTGTGAAGTGTACATAAAGTTTCATATCAAGGTTAAGCAGGTTATGGAATGGAGAATATAGGGAGGTGCATGTTCCCTTTTTCACTCAACTATCTGATTGGACACTGTGCAACAGAGGTGACTTTGTTCTGAAAAAGTCTGGTCTCAAAACAAATTGCACATATCTTAATGTTCATCTTAATCACAAAAGGTTTAAATAACATCACCCCAATTAGTCAACCACATACTGTACATCACAATCACATGACCGTGATGAAAAGATTTAAGTGACCGTATCAGGGACAGACAGGGTTGAGCTACCGAAGCAAAGGCATTTTCACTTTTAGATGTTCAGAAAATGCAGGTTGATGTGAGATCCTTCACTGCTTCTGTGCCTCAGGCCAAAGCTGTCTGCTGCTGCTTGAATAAATATGACCCTGAGATTGAAATTAAGACTTGTCTATTGCTAAAGTTAACTGGGTCACCCCCAGTATGAAAATGTGGCTCCAAAGCCCTGACCAGTACAACCACAGGCGACAGGGCCACTGGCAACATGCCCCAGTGCTGAGTCAGGACAGGCCCACAGCTCTACCCTGGGGCATAATGCAGCAGTACCAGTCCCAGGACAGACGGCTAAGAATGCAGTGCACAGCTAACCAAACCACCTACTCTCAGCTCTCAGGCAACTCCAACAAGAGACATTAAAACGTATATCGTACTACAATAAATTACAAAGGCAGCTGCAGTACATTGCCACAAGCAAGCATTGTTAAAAAAAAAAAAAAACATCCTTCTCCATCAAAGCTGCCTCTAGGGAACAAATATTATCTAAGATTTACTCAAAGACAAAGCGAAAAGCTCACAGATGATCTGATGAAATGTGCGGCCAAATGTTTACATCATCAGCTGAGTCTGAATGAAGCCAGTCTGTGATGAATAATTTTCATTCATGCTAAAAGAAAAGTGTGATTTTCAGTACAGTGGCCTATTTGTATTTATGCCTGATTTGACTGAGTGTAGTAATTGCTTTAAATAAGCTTAGCTTGTTATTGAAACCAAATCCAAAACACTATAAATCTAAACAGAGAATTGATTATACAAATATAGTAATAACAGATGAGTAGAATTGATTGTTACTGACATGTTGTTCCAACCACAGCTTTGTCCCGTCCTTCCAGCAGGTCCCAGAGGTACACAGATGCTTCCTCATACTGGTCAACCAACCTAAGGAACAAAGGCAATCTATAATAAATCATATAAATACATAAAGTCTACTGGCTTATGCATCCCAGATTGATGCCTCAAACTAACCTAATGTTTTGGTCACGGTCGGGCCCCACCAACTTGTAGAACTCATCCAGAGCTGTGAGGTCTGCGTCTGTGAGCAGCGGAGACCCTCCGACGCCCTGTTTAAGGTCCTGCCTCACTGTGTCGTCTCCAAGTCGGTCCAAAAGAAACTGTAGCTCCAGAACAGTCTTCAGCCGCCTCTGCTCGGCCTCCTCGCGCTGCAGCTGCTCCCGCCGTGTAATCTTCTTTACTGCCTTTTGAATCTGAAGAGGAACCACACAGAGGTAGGTTATAATAAACAATAATTCAGTAACACTATTTCAAACTAAAAACAGAGTGCTTTACATCTTGCCCCAGAGTAATAAACGTCTTCTGCAATTCTCGGGCAAATTCCAGGTTATTCATAACTTCTTGGTATTTAGAGAGAGCCTCCTGTAATATGAAAAAAAAAAAAAACACAAAAAAGCCTTGTGGTTATGAAGAGTCAAATAAATGCACTGCCTTGTTTAATCCTTGTGTTTAACTCAAGTCAGTTTTGCATCTCCACTGCAGTGTGTATAGATTGGGTAAATATGTGATCTCTGAAGTAGTTAACAATCTTGGTGCCAACTGATCTATGATTATTTGGATTTCTACAGCCAAATGTTTGCTATACTGACTTTTGAATTATCTCACAATACAACAACACAGGACAAAACAAGACTGTATGTACTCACCAGCTGGTCCTGGTTCAAGCGTTCCCCTTTGTCCTTCCTGACTTGATAGTCATCCAGTTTGCTCTGTGACAAAACATATTTGGTTATAAAGGTAGGTCTTAGGTCTTAGTATAAGACATAAGAAAAGATCCTACCTTTTTCTTCTCCATGTTGCGAGCTTTCTTATCGATGACAACCAACACTTGCTTCAAAACCTCAGACTGACTTGCAGAGCCCAGTGACCCTGGAGCGGATCCCACCTCTGGGCTGGCATTCTGCACTGACCTGCTCGCATTCATTGCTGAGGGCATCTAAAACATTAAAAAGGACAAATTAGCAAGACTCAGGGGCTAAAAATACAATGTCTTCAGGATTTAGGCTTCAACACAATGACTGCGAATGTGTTAATTTCGCATGGTAGACATGGTGTATTTCATCAGACATCTGACACTAATCCAACAAGAACTCAGATATACCATACAGACTTTCTGAGAACACAGAACAGATGATGGACAGTATAAACGTTATTATACATTTACATGTGATGAAAGGGCGTTATATAGCTCGTTGCACCAGATAATATCCTCATAAAATATAATGTCGAGTAGAGCTTCGAATGGGACAATTTCCTTGAATACAAGACCCAGTTGGACACTGCTTCAGGCTAACTTTAGTTCAGCTGTGATGTTTTGAAATCTCAAAAGCCTCTCATTTCGCTTATCTGATCGTTTCTTGAGAGGACGATACAACGTCGTTTTTTAACTTCTCGTACGTTACAGTCTCCACGGAAGAAAAGATCGATTGTGGCCGGCTTTATGTCCAAGGTTTGATAAAATGGCCCTGGCCTCAGATGCTAGTCGACCGCGCTGTTAACCTAGCTAGTGTGGCACAGCAACGCGTGCTAGCGAGCAGCCGGCGGAGCGCCTTGATTTCCTGGTAGAACAACTCTAGATGTACCTACCTTAATGTTTTATATCCACAGGGGAGCTTTGTGGCAAAATGTAGGAAACAGCCAAGTTGTTGTTATTGTTGTGTTGCTTTATTGTGTCTTTTACTTGTGTGGGATCCGCCCCGCCGGCCTCACCGACAACTGAGACGGTTCGAAAGACGGAGAAACTCTTTATAAAGGCGAACGTCCGTTTCTAGCTTTCCCAAGCTATGCCTTATAAAATAAGTACACAAATTTGTATTTAGTAAAATAATATATTATTACAAATACATAATTTTACATATACATCTGTTAATTAAATGTTAGTGGTTGATATTCTTTGAACATTGGTTTATTTATTTATTAAAGTTTTCTGCATTTTGGTCAGGCAGGTTTATGAACAGCCTGTTGGCAGAAAATCTGCACAATCATTAGCTTTGATTAGGCTGCTATCCTGTCTCTACACTTATCCATATACAGTATATTTCTGACAGCTGTTTCATTCAGCTGTGACACCGAGCCTGATCACAGCTGTTCCACCGTACAGTCCCTTATTTCTGAAACAATACACACCAGTCTCAAGCTCTCGAGTTTAACATGAACTGTGAAATGTAGGTCAAACTGAGATTAACGTTTATTTTTAAAAACAATGTTGTGAATGTGTTTATCTGGGCTTAACATAATGATGTACCATAGAGATTCAGAAGGTGAAATAACTGTGGGCGAGTCATCAACTTTCTAAACAGAACCAACAGTAGGCTAGTATTTAGATTTAAATAAGCTTTTAATAAATCACTTTTTATTAATACTGTAGCATTAACCTCCACAAAAATACATCATTAGTATAATATCAGTGTAACATTGTATTTACGATCACATTTAGCTCCCAACATGTTGTTAACAAATGTAGCCTATTGATGTTTACATTTACTTAACTATTAATGTAGCGGTAATAACAAGAATAGCAGGACTTTATCCTATAGAATGTAAATACATGTAATAACTGTTATTAATTGCTTCCAGTAGGTGGCAGTAGAATAACAACCCAGATACAAAAAAGTAGGACTGAAAAAAATCCACTTGATTTACATATAAGTGTTATATAAGTGTATTACATCATACATTGTACATATAAATAAGATTAATAAACCACATAAATGTCAAATCATATCTCATAACTAGTATATTGGCGTGTGTGCACTCTTCACTCAATGTTCATATCGAAAGTAAACTGACTGAGCTGAAGAATGTGAAACTCTTTTGTTTTGCCAAATACAGGAAGCAGTTAACATGGCTGTGCAGCGTCTTGATTGCGCTGTTCCATTGAAAGTGTTTCTTTTAGGGATAGTACTGATTATAGCAGGGTCCCAGGGGTAAGTGAAGCGCCCATTCAGCGGGTGACTCACTTCCACACCCTGCTTTGTTTTAATCAGCTTGGCCACATTTATAAAATATTTCCAGGGTGGTTCCTCAAATTCACCTAAATGCCAACAACCCTTATGTCCAGAGTGCTCTCATTTCAAGGCCTGTAGGGTCAGCTTAGATAGGTCACTCATTTTACACTCTGGCCACTTTATTATAGACATTGTGCCTAATATGCACAGTATATATATTTTCATTTACTGATGCTATTGTTTGATCTGAAAACAATCTGGCCATTACCCACTTACCTTTGGCATTTTTGGCCACAGAACGGCCTCTCTCTTTGGGACAATTCTCTGTCAACTCTAGAAAATGTTGTGGATCAAATGCCAGTTTCTGACCATCTCATCTGGCCCCAGATCCCAGATATATGCATAACAACAGCACAGCACATGAGAAATATTAGATTACATTACATGTGAATTATCTAAAGTATGGTCACACTTTATTTTCCATAGCCCTTACCTACATTGTATCTACCTCATTAAGTACAATGTAATACACTGTGTAATGTGTAACTACAGTGTACATACAGAATGGTTAAGATTAGGGTTGGGTTACACAGTGTATTACATTCAGTGGTGGGTAGTACTCAGTTACATTTACTCAGTTACATTTGCTTGAGTAACTTTTTAAATAAATTGTACTCCATAGAGTAACTTTACTACTCAATACTTTTTACTTTTACTTGTAAATCTAGAAAGAGTAAGAGTACTTTTACCACCTCTGTGTGTCATGTAAGAACAGCTTTATGTGAAAAATGTGATGATGTGGAAATTCTGTTTCTTGAGCCTTAATTTTGGAAAATATTATTTATGTTTTTAGTTTATCTTTTGAAAATATCAAAATCTGTTTATTATCTTTTCATTTTTTTTCCAGATTACCACAAAATGAACAAATAATTAACATTACGCTCAAACTGTTACTCCATGTGAATGAGTACTTTTGACTTTTACTTGAGTAACATTATTTTGAAGTAACGGTACTCTTACTTGAATAGAATTATTGGCTACTCTACCACCACTGATTACATTGTACCTAATGAGGTAGATACAATGTAGTTAGGGGCTATGTCAAATAAAGTGTGACCTAAAGTACAATGCTATGAATCCTGACCTTATAACAATGTGCTGAATAGTGATGTATGTTTTGCTCTTGCCCTGAAATTCCACACTGCTTTCAACTCTGTAATGCTCTCAAAAACCAAAAGACCAAAACAGGAAGCTGGACTTGAGTGACACTACTTCCCAAATGCTAAATTCTTAACTGTTTGCTTTCTAAATCCTGCCACAGTAAATGCAATGGTAGACAGTAGAGTATTTTACCCACAACACAGAGTCACTTATCTCCATTTCAGAAACACAAATTTTGCTACAGCCGAGGACTGTGCTGTAACTGCTATCATTATCAACCATCTGGAGGTGATGGGTCTATCTGAAAAGGCCGGTGTTATCTAGTCCGGGGAGGGGGGGGGGACCATAGGAAATGTTCTTCCCCCCATGACAGCGGCTTCATCTAAGCTCACCAGCTGCACATCCTCTGGGCTTTCTCTTAACAAACTTTCACAGGAAATGGCAAGACCATCATTTTAATAGTGACTTCTTCCCCTCTTACTATCTCTGTGGAGCATATATTTTGCTAGTTTGTTTTTAGATTTTTTAGCCCATTTTGATTTCATTCATTTAATACTAAAATCAGTTTTTACATTTGTCAGGGGGTTTGTTGGGTTTGTTTTTGGTTAAACTTCTATAAGCTGTTTTGTCTGTATTCGCCACCTTATAGCTCCTCTCTCACCTTGCTCCTGGGCGTCTCAGCTTGGTTAGTGTCCAGACCACACAACACGGTCCAAAGCAGCTCTGTGTCGCCCCGGGGAGGTGCACATTTGAATTTCTTTCTTGCATCTGGCTGAGGAGCTGACGCAGAGGCTGGAGTTGAGGAGCTTTATCTCTGAGCTCAGTCCAACTGTTTCTGTCTGTGCGGTGTCCCTCCCTCCAGGAACAGGCCCCCAGAAGCAGATAACAGCCAGGACCAACAGCAGCTAAGCCCTGCCTTGAGGAGGACACTGATGAAACACAACATAGTTCTTAATGCATAAGCTTCACATAACATCTCGTCTTATCTTACAATACACACTTATAATGGAAACTGATGCTGAAATATTGTTGGGGCAAAACGAGTAGCCATTTTACTGCACATCACAAAAACGGCTGCACATTTAGCAAATAATGTTTTTTTTTTATTAATTTCTCAGCATTATAACTGACTTTACAGTGCTGTTTACTAGAAACATACAGTGAAGAAAACAAGTATTTGAACACCTTGCTATTTTGCTATTCCTCCCACTTAGAAGTCATGAAGGGGTCTGAAATTTTCATCGTAGGTGCATGTCCACTGTGAGAGAGATAAA
>JAVQKC010125077.1:0-22074 GCA_036025475.1 Philypnodon macrostomus
CAAAACCATAAAAAATAGATGAGATTGTGTTTATGTTCAGCAGGATTATTGCCTCAATAAAAGTGCATCAAAACATTAATTAGTGAATTATTTAATTGTCATTAATTGAAGATGAACCAAACTCAATCCAGTTCTGCATCTTCATGATATGTACCTGTGTGCAACAGTTGAAAAAGATCCAGCAAAGACTTTTAGTTTTTTTTTGTTATTGCGTTCACAATTTTGGCCCGTAAATAATGAATTACTTAATAGAAGAAGTACCCAAATCGATACAGTGCAAATGTTGAAACTGATCCGGCATTTCCATAATTTAATGATTCCATAATTTTGTTGTTTCGCCGATATAACTAGTACTAAACCAGGACTAAAATATGACTAAACTGGCTCTAGACCAGGAATAATCTAGTACTAAACCAGGACTAAACTAGGACTAAACCAGGACTAAACTAGGACTGAACCAGCTCTAGACAAGGACCCAACTAGTACTAAATCAGATCTAAACCAGATCTAAACCAGATCTAAACCAGAACTAAACTAGTACTAAACTGGCTCTAGACCAGGAGTCAACTAGTACTAAAACAGATTTAAACCTGGACTAAACTCACTCAGGTATGAACCAGGACTAACCATGAGTACTTTACATCTAAACTGGATCCAAACCAGGTCTTAAAACAAGGTTAAATCATAATAAATCTAAATCAAGACAAAGATTCAGTGTTTCACTCACTGGAACACTGAGTACCACTAAAGAGAGTGCCACCAGTTGTACCAAGCACCAGTTTGAGAACCACTGACTAAAGAAAAGAGATAAACCAAAACTCACCAACGACTAACCAACCTAACAAAGACTAAACTCGACCTAACCAAGGACTAAAGACACATCAAATATCAGACCCCAGGAACAAAAACACACATTTTCAATTGCCCCTTAGTGAATTAAAGTTAGAGTTAGTTAGACAAGTTAAAGCTGTCAGTCCCAGTATGTCTCTATGTCAGCCCTGCTAATAGACTTGTTACGTCCTAAGAAGACAGCTCCAGCTTTGTGCCAATACATCTCCTTGCAGCATTCTACTTTTGGGGAGGCAATATTGACTCAATCCTATTATCACATTTTTGCTGAAAAAGAATTTAAAAGCGTCTCAGCCACAGTAAACATGTCCGCCTCCATGCATTATTCTCACAGTGTTGGGGCCACATGCAAATCAGCAAATAAGCCGCATTCCCTTCGGCCAATACAAGCAATTTTAAACCCAGCGTGGAGCAATGAGATTATGTCCAAATGTGAGTGCCGCTGTGAAAAAGATATCAGCAATAAGTTAATAAGATCAGGTTAATGCCGGGGGATATTATAAGAGTACATCATAAGAGTGTGGAGAAGTGATGGATGTTGTTGTATGTTGGTGGGACAGGCTGAAGGTGAATGGTTTTCATAAGGCTGGGTCAAAGGTGGCCTTCTCATTGATTTGTACACAGAACAGTCAATAGGCTGGGAAACGTCACGATATTCTATGTAATACATGATACATGGCTCACAATAATAGTACAATATGTTGCAATCATTTATATTTATTTATTTTATTGTTTGTTTATATATATTTTTTTGTTTATATATTTATTTTTTTGTTTTTTTATGTATTTGCTTATGTATTTTTTTTGTTAATTATTCATGTATTTGTTTATGCATTTATGTATTTGTTTGTGTATTTATTTGTATAAGAATGAGGACAGTGCATAATAATTAATATCAAACAACGTAGTATGCAAAATGATTGCCTTAGCCTAATTTCCATCTGCAGTCCTCCTGATTGATTGATGTCACAGAAAGATAAATTCTAAGATCACTATACATACAAGCAAACACACACACCACAACTAGGACAGATCCATAAACACCATACAGTACATCATAGTTAGTACAGACCATTAGACGACGACAGTAACTGGGTAAGGTGGGAGTAAGTCAATCAATTGTATTGCACATGATTACCATAATGATATATCACTGTTTTTAAAGAAACTAATACATGTTTTTAAACAGTACCCCAATGACCAGATCATATTGTTTATGTAATACAGTTCATTTAATATTTTAAATGATGAATACTTTAAGATTCTCAATATACACACAATTTATATACTACCAGATTTTAATTGTGTAAAATATAAACGATTGACACAGCAGCCTACAATAATCAATTCAATTCAATTTTATTTGTATAGCCCTATATCACAACACAGGGCTTCACAGCATAACCATAAAAATATGCTATATATCGGAATATCAATATTTTTGTCACATCCCTATTCTAGATGAATCAAATCAGGGAGAAGACTGGGGAGTGCTGAACGCTCTACTGACTGAGCTAAACTGTGGCCCTAGACAAATTCCCTTTTTTTACCGATTACATTTTGAAGGCTGCATAAATAAAGCTTCATTGGATTGGAAAAAATACAAAATAAAACAAAATCAAACTGGTTAAGCTGGTTTGTAGTGCGCTGAAAGGTGTGTAGGATGGGGGCGCTATCGCGCCCACTGTGTCATGTTGTGTTTCTAGGGTCTGGAGGATGGGGGCGCTATCGAGCCCACTGTGTCATGTTGTGTTTCTACTGTCTGGAGGATGCCAACTACAACCAGCTTCTGAGCAACACATGGAAAAAATATCATGTATGCTGGTTTGTGTTTACAAAAATGTAAACAATCATATTTTATTAACTAATTCTACTATCACATATTTTCTTGATTAATTATTAAACTTCTCTTGTTTATAGTTTGCAAAAACAGAATATCTGGATAAGTCTAAAAAAATTAAATTCAGGATATTAGTCTTGATTGGATTTGTTTTTGACTGAGCTTTATTTTCTTTCTATGGTGACCTCTTTCAATGTAATTCTAAATGTTTTTCCTTATTTTTTAAATGTGATCATATAATTAATTCATGTTGTATAAAAAGGGGCCGTCCTATAACCAGAAGGTTGGCAATTCAGATCCCACTCCAACCTGTGCATTCTGTATTTTGTTCTGTGTTCATTGTGTTCTTGAGCAAGACACTTCACCCACATTGCCTATGTATGTATAAAAGTGTGTTTGGAAGAGCCGCAAGCGTGGTATGACTGCCACATGTCCATCAGTCTGCCCCAGGGCGTCTGTGGCTACAGAAGTTTTGTACCACCAACAGTGTGATATTGACATGAATAAATAATGGACTCAATTGTACATTATTATTACGAAGTGACTCATTGCTTTGACCAGAGCGCTTTGGATTTTATTTAACTCAAAACTGCATTGAGACGCACAGTACATTCACAACAGCACACACACACGCACACGCACACGCACACACACACACACACACACACAGACTGGCCCCCTCCCTGGTGTTTCTGTGGTGGGGGCAGCAATGATGCAATCCCTGCAATTATATGATCCACTGGATGCAATTATGAAGCTGTCAGAGTTTAGGCTCGGAGGGTGAAGTATGGAGAGAGTTCTCACACAGATCAGAGAAGAGCAAGGTAATTATAATTCTAGAGACCCTATTATTTTACTGCAAGCTGGATTCCTGCAAGATTTGTGACTTTACAAAATCATGAAAATCCAGCATTAATGAAATCATGAATGAGTCACACTAATTTCTTTGGGTCTAATGCACTGGTTAACCGAGACAGGAGATGAACTTTAATCCCACACAGATATACATTCATTAAAACCCTTCATTTGTGTTACTCCTGAGACTTCAGTTCGTTTGTCATATGAATCATTGCTGTGATTAGCTAGTACAGCATCCAAATACACTTCTGTATCTCCATAGTCCCTTCTCATGCTCTGTAGACACGTCTAAAAAGTAGTACTATTATACTATAGTGTTCAACAAGACCCGACCCACAAACTCCAGGATGCAGACTCAGGTCCAGTGACGTGCCCTAGGGCAGGACTTACCACAGCATCACCAGACGCCTTCACACCAGGGGGCACCAACCCCAAACATAAAGGGATTACTTAAATGGATAGAGCATTAACCCCTGAGCCGGGCGCTCCCTTAGAGATAGGGTGAGGAGCTCGGTCACTCGGGAGGAGCTCGGAGTAGAGCCGCTGCTCCTCCACATTGGGAGGAGTCAGCTGAGGTGGCTCGGGGATCTGTTTCGGATGCCCCCTGAATGCCTGGGAGGTGTTTCAGGTAGGTCCCCCCGGAAGGAGGTCCCGGGAAAGACCCAGGACACGCTGGAGGGACCATGTCTCTAAGCTGGCCTGGGAACGCCTCGGGATTCCTCCGGAAGAGCTGGAGGAAGTGTCTGGGGAGAGGGACGTCTGGGCATCCCTGCTTAGACTGCTGCCTCCGGGACCCGGCCCCGGATAAGCGGAAGAAGATGGATGGATGGATGGATGGATGGATGAACTAGTCTTTATTAAAGTCTGTCTTAAACTGTGGCAGTATAAGGACAATATCTCTAATAGGTCTAATCTTTTATGTCTAAACTAACTTTTAGAGGTTTATTTCAATTTGGGGAGATTTGAATTGAATTGAATCTTAATCAAGCTCATGCCTGGATCATTTTTCCATCACTCTGTAGATGGTTAGCTTGTTTATAGTTTCTGTCTCTCATATGATAGCCAATGGCCATATAAAGAAATGGAAAGCAATGGAAGAGCAGCAGTAGGGTTATTTTTTATGCATGTAATTAAACATCTGGAGTGTCGGACCAAGCAGTGATTTTATACTTGCCTTTAGCAGTTTATCCTTTTTGCGTCTCCACTCTTCCCACTCGTTGACGATGCGGCCCCACAGAATCCAGGTGTCCTCCTCAAGATGAGAGAGGTTAGAGGAGGCAGAGGAGCTGGACACAAGCGAAGAGCCGCTGTTTCGTCGTGAGCCGCTCATGGACCGCATGGATTTAGAATCAGCCTCCAGCAACCTGAGGGTAGAGCGGAAGTGTGCAAATGAAAACTACTGTGAAGTCAAGGTGTTGGGCAAATAATCTCCTCAGTTATTTATGCAGTTTTTGTCATCATCTTTCTCTTCTTTCCTTTATTATCTTCAGGGTTTGCCATAACAAATCAATTTCACCAGTTCTATCCTCTGCATCCTTTTCTCTCACACTAGACTACAAACATTACTACAACCATACATTTTCTCTTAGCTCTGCCTCTAGGCCAGGTGTGCCCAAACTTTGTTCACTAAGGGCCACATTGTCAAAAAGCAGTCTCTCTAAAGTGACCAGATTCACTTCACTTCAAATGTCCCCTTCAGTTGTAGCCGTTTACTGGCCACATATCATCTGGCCTCTATATTCTAACCACAGAAAAGTGAAAAAAAAAAAAATCTTGTTACACATTGAATGCTCTCTTTTCGTTGGATTATGTAGAGTCTCATGCAATAAAAAGACAATTTGGGGCAATTGAGAGGAAAGCCTGAGGGCCACAAAAAATTGGTCAGTGGGCCTCATTTGGCCCCCGGGCCATAGTTTGGACACCCCTGCTCTAGGCCTTCTGTACCTGGGAGCTCTAACTTCAAAACTGTCCCTCCTCTGTACATGCCCAAACCATCTTCATTTGGACAAATCTGACATTATCTAATAAAAAATCCACATGGGACAGATGTACGAATTCCAAATCATATTCAGCCAAATCACTGCCATCTCGGTATTAGCTGACCTGTTCTGCTCCTCCAGTTTGGCCAGCAGCTCTAGTTCGTCTGGACTGAGGTTCTCTGAGTCTGCGGGTGATGCTGCTGGAGCCGAGAGCACAGCATCATGGGAGGACGAGTCTGGACTGAGGACTGGGCTGCCTGTGGAGGGGTCGGGGTCCATGCCTGGAGGGGACGAGGGGCACTCCAGCTGAGCCATGGAGCCTTCTCTCTCGGGACTGTTACTGGCGATTGACATGGTCTGTGGATGTCCCGGTAGGAGTATCAGTGCAGGGGTTGTCTTCTGTTAGGCCGGCCTGCAGCCAATGTGATCAGAGCTCTTCAAACCTAAGGGCAGGAAACGAGAAGATCAATTAATTTCAGACTTAATATTATACCTGTTGGAGAAGTTTAGAGTGTCTTACAGGAGGGACACATAAAGCTGCTGGAAGGAATCAATTCTGAACCATATTATTATTGAGTGAATGGTTTAATTCGATCTTTACTAAAATGCCAAAGACATGTGCAGCTCACGACTCATATAACTGCTGTGAGTCACTGATGAGATCATCCTGAACCACCTCAAGACTTTTCTTTATGTTGATGGTAAATAGCGCCTCATCAGAAACAATGTAATTCAATCAAGTGTCACATTAATTTGATATAATGAAAACTACCTTAGTATGTAATGTTGAGAATAATAGATACCATACTAAAAATGTGGGGAAGAGCAATGCTATCAAGGTAATTTACATCAAATATTCATGTGAATCTGGATGCTTGTGTTCACAAAATGAAGGCAGATGGCACTGTACCACAACCTTTGCATAGAAACACAACAGATGGGGCTAAATAATTGATTTCCCTTTTTCCAAGAACAAAATATTGTGTGATCTAATCTATCAGTTTCTAAGATTAGAAGCATTTATCTCTTAGATGTGATATCTAACATAGTAAACAACCCCACACTCAGCATGCACATCTATGGGCCTCCCAGGTGTTTGACCAATGCTGTGTTGTGCAGCCACACAATCTCATACAAACTGCTACTATGTCTAATGACAAACTTTTGCGCAGCACAGAAAGGTCACCTCCAACCATTAGGGAAAATGAACAAGCCCTAGTAATAAAGCCGAGTGCTGGTCTGGTCAATGTAAGAGGCGAGCCCAACATCTGCTATGACTCTGTAGTGGAGATACAGTAGGTAAAATCATTCACTCCCCATAGTATTTTTCCTATGTGTTGCATTACAGCCTGAAACTTCTCTGATTAGTGATTTTTTTAGTCATCTCTGGAAGGTTTGTTGTCATATATTATTCCCATTTTGCAGCAAAGCAATAGATGTTAACTTATGTGACCTCTGGATCTTATTAAGGGCATCAAAAAAGCATATACACACTTGAATATTCTACTTATTATATTATTTCATGTGTCATTGACAATATATATATTTTTTGCATCTTTTGGGTTGTTGGCAAATTATCTAAATAAAAATCCCCTAATATTTATGCTTCAGGTTGTACGACGAGAATGAAATGCAAAGGGGCTGAATAAAAAGTACATTGGAATTGATCATATTATATTAGGCACAGTGTACAGTAAATGTAGTTTCACTGTAGGAAAATCAACACAGAAATAAAGAAGAGAAATAGAGAGATATAATGTTGGTCTGAACAGAGGAAGCAGCAATGAACAAGGACTGCATTCATTCACGGCACCAGCCCAATCAAAAGAGCCATTAACAAGCCAATGAAACCGATCACATCTGTAAACAGAAAACCAGCTTGTGTTTCAGTTGAGGAGCCGTTAACTATATATTTTTGAATCACACAATTACAAGTAGGTAATGTATTGTATTAGTAATGCATTACAGGGCTGGCCAAATTCAATAGCCTGTATTTTTCTTCATTTAATTCAGTGGTAACACATTTACATGATTACAGATTTGAAAGCTAAAGGGTATTTGGTCAAAATAAGCAGTTGAGTAAACACTTTGTTATATTAGCTTATTATCTATAAATAATATGAGCAGATATTTCAGATTATTATTGTATGGCAAATTCACACCTTACTTAAAGTGATATATATTATATTAATTAAGAAATGATGCATCACCCAGCCCTAGTGCATCTTAACACTATTGTTGTCACACTTGATCCTTCTGCTATCTGTCAATGGTTTGGATAGTTAGGTTCGGCCTGTGATTTAGCTGTTTCACTGTAGCCTTTTTCTGTAAAAGCTGAGTCACGCAGTGTTCGTGAGTGCAAGTGGTACCCTGGCTCACACACACCCACACATGCCCCAACAGAAGGACATTGTGAAGGTCTATGACAAAGCACAGCACACTTCCCTTGAGCCTGGCTGTTGATCACTGGGTGACAAGAGGCTGCAGGCGCTGGACACTGGACTCAAAATATGTTTCTGAGCAAAGAGTCATTTTATATAGGCTACAGTCAGGTGTGCCATAAGACATATTCATATACTTCAGTGTACAGTGTAGTGAGTGAAAGATCTATCCTTGTACCATCAGCTTCCAAGACATAATAACCTTGAATTTGACTGTGGTTTTGTCTAATGTGTGTGTATAACCTATAGGTAATGATGTCTTTATATTATCCCAAAGCAGCTTCTGATCTGGCATCAATGAAGCATTTGCTAATCATAGAATATTGTATACTTGACCAAATCATTCTCTATGTGAAAGTCCCAGCTCATCATCAATTTCTGAAATACAATTTTGGTCCATCTGGCACCAACAACCACATCATCTTTCTTCATTTCCAAGCTTGGTTTGAACTTCAGCAGGATTGTTTGTCCATGACTAAATCTATTGGCTTGAGACCACGCTTTAGGGTGATTGGCTATTTGGGCTCATGAACTGGTAAATATGTCTATGAGGCCAACTCATGTAATCATAAAACGAGGAACAACATTTCTTCTGGTTGGATCTCAATACCCTCAGGTCCTCCAGCTATGACAACAATGTGAGCGCTTCACTCATCCATCTCGGCGAACCTCTCGTTGCTCCATCTCATGATCTAATGTTTGTCTGCAACACGTGGACTTAGCATTTTCACTCTAGTCACCTCATGTACTCTCTGTCCTTGTGACCAAAGCAAGACTCGAGCTGCTCAAATAACCCATTGTAGGAAAAAGATGTGATGTGTTTGAATGCGTTTGTGTTTCTTCCTCTTTTTGACTGGAGTGGCCAGATTGAAATAGATAGACACTAAACACAAATTGAAGAGTACATATTATATTAGTGGCACTTTTTCTGCATGGCTATAAAGTGACCACAATCTATTCTCCAGACACCACTCCTGGGCCAGATAGGGGAAAACAGAATACATAAGATACAGGAATACCACATATAGTCACGAGGGAAAATGAATGTAAAAAGTCCCTCCATATGCACTCAAAACTAGCCAGTAAGCAGTAGAATTCCAAAAATGGTTAAGTTTAGATGAATCTCTGTAGACTGTGGCTGGTTTTATATTGAAGAGACTGTGTATTGGTTTAGAACTATACTCTGCAGCGTGACTCATTTGCTAATCTCAAAACTGGATTACAGAAAACTGCACAAGCGAAACTATGAGCTGCCTAGGATTAGCCTGAAGTATAAAGTGATCACAACAAAGACACATCTGAATGATATAATCTTGATTTTGATATCTTTTGTTGATAACATTTATGGGCTGTGCCAATATGGGTTCAACAAAAAGTAAAAGCAAACACACAAAGAGGGCTCTGCCAAAAATCTTTTAACACAGGGACCATTAAGTTCAAGACTAATGTTTCTCCCAGGCCCATAACTGACCTTCTCAAAAAGATTCAATCACAATTTGACCATTACATTTGAGTTATATTGCTAATAGACAAACAAGCAGGTAAAAACAGGGTGATTCTGATGCAGGTTCCCAAAGTTTCATAATAATAATTCTCCGTAGTAGATTCATTTTAAACAAGGCCTGTGTATTTTTAGCTTTATGTTTTTTTTACAGAAATGTAAGTGTAGCCATGGGGAAACATCTCAAAACAAACACATCCTATTCGTTCCTCCCTGTAGCAGTGCATTATATGGAAAGCACATATCCAGTTACAAATGTGAAACTAACAGGAACAATAGAGTAAGGCGGGACTGAGAGTGGAGGATCAGCAGTTGTAGCTGAGCCAGGTCATCAAACTGCTGCTCCCTGATTCCATGTGTCAGCATACCCACAATGCAATGAAGAACTCTAGCAAATGACTTGAGAAGTAGAAGTGGGCGATATGGTAAAACTATAATATCAAGATTTTATTAAGGTCAAGATGACAATTTTGATTTGATTTTAGTTCCCGTGGACCCACCACCCGCGGGAGGTACCATAAAGGGCTGGTGCAATGTGGATCGGGCGGTGGTCGAAGGTGTGAGTTCCCTGCTTAGACTGCTGCCTCCGCGACCCGGTTTCGGACAAGCGGAAGAAAATGGATGGATGTATTTTTTGTCTCGCACAGAAGCTTCATAAAGCATTTTTAACTACAAATTCAAAGTACATACAATCCAATGTTTATCATGATACTTAACACTTATTGTTAGCTATTCGATTAATTTGAACACCGGCATTGTTACAGTAAAAATGATGATGAAGAGCAAAGCATAAAAGAATGCAGCATATCGCCCGCCCTTAATGAGAAGGTTTTCATTTACACTACATGTATTGTTCAATATATAACTGCTCTACTCAGGGTAGCTTTTTGATGTATCACCATTATCAAACAGGAAACTCTTTTGTCATTGGCCATATTAAAATACATTTTTATCTAGGGCAGGGACATGCGGCCCTTTGGGTTTTTTAATCCGGCCCGCCAAGCATTTTCTTATATTTTTTAAATGATAAAATATCGCCAATTGATCACTCACGTTGTTATAACCTGCAGTAACCAGTTAACTCCACATCAACATATTTTTTTCCCTGAGGTCCAATCGAAGGGTGTATGTCTCATTTGTCAGAAATGGTTGCAGTTTACAAAGAATACAATATCAGCCGGCCCCCTTGGCACATTTTTAAACCCCATGGGGCCTTTGAGTCAAAAAGTTTGCCCGCCCCTGGTCTAGGATGTATGGGCTGGATCAGGGCTGGTCTGATTGTGTGGAACCCAATTATATCCCTGATCAGAGCTTGACATTCGCTTTTTTGCTCATTGGTCAAATTGGCAAGTATTTATTAGCCACTTATAATTTGCACTAGCCACAGTTTCGTTGTTGTAGATGGAAGTAATGTGTTATGTGTTAATAATGTCAAGCTAGTTTTGTTGAATATATACCGTATGTTTACATTTGTATATTGTCAAAGAATCTTACTATTCACTTGAATGGTTCTGATTCAACATTTCAGTACCACGTTTTAGGCTGGCACTGTGGCATACCTTTAGAGGCCTCTACATAATGAATTGCTATTAGTCACTGATTAAAGCTTCCCTTGAATATAAAACAGATAGAGCTGAGGACCGCTTGACAAGGTATCCAGATAACAAAATGGTTCATACAAATACGATTTAACAATTAGTAACTTGATTGTATTCATTCTTAAAGGAAGACACTCACTGCACTTAAGACGCTGATGTTGGATATAACCCATATAATTCTTCCATGTTACGTTGGATATAACCCATATATTTCTTCCATGTTACGTTGGATATAACCCATATATTTCTTCCATGTTACGTTGGATATAACCCATTTAATTCTTCCATGTTACGTTGGATATAACCCATTTAATTCTTCCATGTTACGTTGGATATAACCCATATATTTCTTCCATATTACGTTGGATATAACCCATATATTTCTTCCATGTTACGTTGGATATAACAAGTAGATCATTGTAAAAGCTGCAAGATGATATGTTTCTTGCTGAAGCCACACAATACACAAGTGTACACAAATCTCAGGCTATTTGTCTCTGAGCCCTATTATCTTACCACTGTCTCATATGGGTAAATAATGAGAAGGCAGCAGAAAATACAGGAATGAACCAAGTTTGACTACATCAGAGTAAGATCAGATAAAAACTATAGAGACAAGGCCACCAGGACATGAAAATCAGATACCTGCTTCCTCTTGTCAACGAATCGAGGTCTTTTTCTCAGTGAGTGGATTAGCCGGATAAATTTGAGCATAATCTCATCACTAAATGATGATCAACGAGCTGGCTCACTGGTATGGCCTACATGCTTCGTCCTGGCCCGGTACACAGACCATGGATGTATTATTCCCTTATAAGAGTCAATAGGGAGCATCATTAAAGAGTTATTCTGCTTAGAGCCTTAGGGAATGTGATGAGAGTCTTTGTGACTATAGCAGGAGCGGGTTAAAGACACAACAAATGAACACGTGTGTGGTAATCATAATGTGACCTAGGTTAAAAGCTATCAATGCTGCAACCCAGGCATTCATCACAATTATTGGCGTAATACCCAATTAGCTACATTACTGAGATCCAGGTCCCACTATTGCAGGACTATTGATAAAGAAGTTTGTCTGTGGTGTGCTTTGTGATTTTGGGTGAAGCCATTGTTTTGGAGATCCGGACGTTTCTTATTTCTGGCCTGTATAGACCAGTGAAGCTATTGTATTCTCTAGGACTGTCATATACCACGCTGCTGCTGCTCCCGTGCGCACACAGAGGCCTCGAATAAACGCTCTGCAGTCGCCTCCTGTCTCGGATCTATGTATATGGCCAATGTGACACATCACTCTCCTAAGCATTTTAAAATAACCACACTTCTCACATCCTTTATCTGAGGATTGTCAATTAAGCAGCACAGATTGAACATAACCCAGCATGCTTTTCTACTTTCAGCCTACTGTCAGTCATTTTATTAGCCAATGTACCACCCGTCAAAAAGGCCTGTTTCACTGAAGCTGCTGGAATGAAAGCGAGGAGCTAATGCGCTCGTTGGACAGTCGTTAAGCTCTTCAAGGTAGAGCCGCTAAATAAACACAAAATTAACCGATGATCCTCTTAGGCTTACCTGTTCTTCCTTTTCATTATCACAACGATGTGGCTTCATAGCTTTGCCACCGTCCAGAGGTCAAATGTATGTTATCAGCTAATTAATATCTCAATAGACCACCGAGGAGGAATTCAGAGACCGTGCCATCCTCCAGCTTCCTCCAGCCGCACAGCTGCTCCGCCGCTCCTCGCAGGCTCCAGGCAGAGGACCCTGTGTGTGTCGACGATGAAGAGACACACGACCCAAATGTAAATATGAAGAAGGAAACAGCCCGGTGTAGTGATCGTGTTAGAAGCAATAGGGTTTACACGGAGACATCAATCATTACAAATAAATCACACAGAATGGCTGGCGTTCAGCGGATCTTGTCAGGAACGAGGCGGGGCACCCCAATCCCCGTGCAGGATGCGACATGACGGACACGCCACTGTCCAATGGGCTGCGTGAGAAAAGGGCCGTGCGTAAGAAAGACAACACCGAGAGCCAATCAGTGTGGACCTTTATTCTGTGAGAAGGCGGGCTGTACAGGTGTCACAGGGTGCTGCAAAAGCTAAATAACGATTTAATTAATAATTGTACATACATAATGCCACATAAGCCCTTATTAATATTATGGAGTCTGTAGCTGCTAGGCCTAGATTTCCAAAGGAACAACTGTAAATTAAACAGGCCCAGTTTTGCTCTCTGTTTGGCTTAGTTGTAATAATCAAAGTGTAAAATTAAAAGTCATGTTCATTAGCCAATTTGTTTAGGACAAAAAAAGTCTCGAGTGTGAAAGCTGTGCTGTCCAGAGATTTCGGCTACACGTAATCCAGTTCTATAAATGTGGCAATAAGATCCTTTTTTAAACAGAAGTGCTTGATTTTTTATGTTGTGGTTAAATGGCTCGACTCAATACTGCCACCAAGTGGACATAGCTGGAGCCTACATACAGTTCAGGCTGGCAAATGCCAATGATACATTTTCACAGAAAAATACAATTATAAAGTACACAAATGATATATAGTTGCGTACATAGCTACAGTACGCGTGAATTAGGTTAGCTAATTTGTTTTCTTTCTTCTCTTTTTTTTTTATTTTGAAGGGGTTTTCTGTGTTCCGGGAGTGGAGTCTGTACCGGAAATGTCCCACACTACGCAGACGCTGTAGTGTAGCGCGTGCCTAGCTCGTTGGTAAACCACATTTTTACATCGACGGTACAAGAAAATCCCACCAAGGTAATGTGTTGGTTCGTTGTTTGAACACAATCTTACAGATTAACTGATAATTTAATTGCGTTGTGTAGTTTGAACATTTTTAAGTTAGCGTTAGATTTTTTTTAGACTTGTGGCGCTATGTAGCTTTATGCTAAACACAGCACAATGGCGTATCTGGTCTGGTATGTATGTATCTGTGCACATTTATACTCTGGTAACCATTGTGTTATCTTTATAGTATTTATGTTCTTAGTAAATGGGCGAGGTTCAGTATAATAGTTCTGGAGGTGTTTAGATTTAGGGTTACATTCTCAAGTGTTGAGACGCTAATGCTAGTTAGCTTCTATGAATGAAGTGTCTATTCATTGTTGATCCGGTGTTTGCCCCAGTCCCAGTGGCTACTGAAACCTGTATGTGCATTACTAAATTGTATGTGCGGATGATTGGAGAGTAATCGGTCCCGGTGCCAGACTAAATACCACTTCCCACATCTTTTTAAACCTGTGTGTTTTATACAGATGTCAGAGAACGACGTTGACAATGATCTTTTGGATTATGAGGAGGACGATGAGCCCCAGGGAGTCCCTGAAACTACCCCAGCCAACAAGAAGGAGGTGAAGGGGTCTTATGTTTCCATCCACAGCTCCGGGTTTAGAGACTTTCTCCTCAAACCAGAGCTTCTCCGTGCCATTGTAGACTGTGGCTTTGAACACCCCTCTGAAGGTGAATATATAACATGCCCCCAACTTTTTAACACATCAGTTTAATTGTAAGTGCTCAAAACCATTGCCTTTGTCAGTCCAACATGAGTGCATCCCACAAGCTATCCTGGGCATGGACATCCTGTGTCAGGCCAAGTCTGGTATGGGAAAAACAGCAGTATTTGTACTTGCCACACTGCAGCAGTTAGAACCAGTAGAGGGTCAGGTAAGTTCATCCTCTGATTACTAATTAAACTTAAAAGGGTGATTTACTTTATCTATTCATCAGTAACACATTTTGTTGTATTTAGGTGTCTGTTCTGGTCATGTGTCACACACGGGAGCTGGCCTTCCAAATCAGCAAAGAGTATGAGCGCTTCTCCAAGTACATGCCCACGGTGAAGGTCTCAGTGTTCTTTGGTGGCATGGTCATCAAAAAAGATGAGGAAGTCCTAAAAAAGAACTGTCCTCATATAGTTGTGGGAACTCCTGGGCGAATACTAGCTCTTGTTCGCAACAGGACCCTCAACTTAAAGAACATCAAACATTTTGTGCTCGATGAGTGTGATAAGATGCTGGAAGCCCTAGGTAATTAAACACAAGATGAATACTGATTATTTTGTAGGATTTGTAATTAACACCAAGAAATATAGTCAGAAATGATTTGGTTTTTATCCTCGTCTTTTGTTATGTGCTAATACTATGTTTTTGATCCATAGACATGAGAGGTGATGTTCAGGAAATCTTCAGATTGACACCGCATGAGAAGCAGGTGATGATGTTCAGTGCCACACTAAGCAAAGAGATCCGTCCTGTCTGTCGCAAGTTCATGCAGGATGTGAGTATTTTTAAATGCTACACACACAGGCCATGATTATCAACAACTATTTACCACAATAGTCCCATCAAGGCATGTAGTACTTGGCTGATCTAAAGAGCCCCTCTAAGCTTTGCCCTTTTGTGGCTGTCTGTGTCATAAATGGCCATAACAGAGGGCCAAAGTGATCCTCCTGAGCAGTTTAAGTCAGAACAGTATATCCTCCTGCCTCTGCTGCTGCACGGGGTACACAGAGTTTTCACATTTCAAAGTTAGTCCATGTCTTAGTTTGGTCTAGTCTTTAAAAGTGTTTGTGTGAGTGTGTTTTATTTTCACTTAAATAACGTACTGTTTTTTAGCCAATGGAGGTGTTTGTTGACGACGAAACAAAGTTGACTCTTCATGGGTTACAGCAGTATTACTGCAAACTGAAGGACAGCGAAAAGAATCGCAAGCTTTTTGACTTGCTCGATGTGCTTGAGTTTAATCAGGTACAATTATTTTAGATGTTTATAATCCTTTAATTGTAAAATATGGAATATTATACTTTTAAGTTATTTATTTCAGGTGGTCATTTTTGTGAAGTCTGTTCATCGCTGTGTGGCACTATCTCAGCTTCTGATTGAGCAGAACTTTCCTGCTATAGCAATTCACAGAGGCATGGCTCAGGAAGAGAGGTATGTCTTTTACTTTACAGTACATGTAGACATGTTGTTTTTTAAACTGATTTAATCCCTCCATAGGTTATCCCGATATCAGCAGTTTAAAGATTTCCAGCGGCGAATTCTTGTAGCTACAAATCTCTTTGGCCGAGGCATGGACATTGAGCGGGTAAACATTGTGTTCAACTATGACATGCCCGAAGACTCAGATACTTACCTGCACAGAGTAAGTACTTTTTAATTTTACATAAAGACACATAGAAGTACATCTTGCGTTTATTAACCCTCTCTGGGTGACTCTTTAGGTGGCCCGTGCGGGCAGGTTTGGAACCAAAGGCTTGGCTGTCACCTTTGTGTCAGACGAAACTGACGCCAAGACTTTGAATGATGTTCAAGATCGGTTTGAGGTCAACGTAGCAGAGCTCCCAGAGGAGATTGATATCTCTTCCTACAGTGAGTTTTTCATAATCCATAAAGTATTGTTTAGACTGAGTATATTTTTAAATGCCATCTAATGATTCTATTTGAACTCTTTTGCAGTTGAACAGTCCAGATGAGTCCATACTGACCACCTTTGTGGCCACTGGTATTTCTATGTTTTGTAGGGACGGGAGAAAGACCAAGATTTTCAGTCATACTCCTTCACATTTGTTAGCAAGTTCATGATGATAAGAGCCTTTATTTTATCATGTATGGATTATGCCTGTTTTATTGTTTTTTGTTGTTGAAACTATATTGTTTGGTTAAAGAAATAAAAGTTTTTATACTTTACAGCTAATGCATTCATTTATCATTTATTTCACAACCAGAGGGCGCCAGAGCCAAACAGTAGCCCTATACTGGAGCGCTCAATAAAAGTAATAATTTTTCAATTCTAAAAATAAAACCATATTAAATGTGAGCTTGGTGGTCAGTTTGTTTTTATAGGCAAACAACAACACTGTACCAATGTTTTATTTACAGTGTAAACACGTCTTATTTAATGAACTAGAAAAAAACATTTGATGTTGGTCCAAATATTTAAAACACCTGCCAGAACAGAATGTTGGAGTTGTCCCACAGTGCTGTAATAAAATATGTGCAGGGACACATTACATTCATAAAGACAGCTCTATAAATTCAGTGTACAAAAAATATTCCAACACAACTACTGGTTTGTCAGTTACATGAACTGTCCCATACGCTTGTGCATTAATGAGGTGATCGTAGATCACAGTGCAAAGTGCTTTGTCGCTTTTTCATGTTCCTAAAGAGATCTCGAGGTTTTCTCAGACCAGACTGGCCTTGATGCTTCAGGGCTTTTGTGTGGCTCCTTGTCTCTTCACATGTTACAACACTGAGTAGAATGAATATAAACGCTTCTTCAGCCAGATTGAGCCACATTAATATGGTCTTTTGTCTTTCTTAATAAATATTTTTGTATTTATATACGTATAAAACATAATCTCTCATAAAAACAACAAAATAGTCAGAGCTAATCTATGAATTTGTGTGTGTCTCCATACATCCAGTGTTGAGGAGGAAGAGCTACTTCATTGAGATGGCCACAATTGTTGCTGCATTTACAAGACTGAATAAACATGGCTGACTTCCGAAAGCGTTCTCCATCGGGGCAGACAAACGTGACCGGGACAGTGTGTGTTCTTCGAGGTGAGCAGCAGCGTCCGTCTGAACAAACACTACAGTAGCTGGGTCTGAAGAGACGCACGCTCACACATTCTCCATAAGACAAACGCAAAGGCCCAGCTGCTTTTTGAGTCGGGGAACACTTCTCTGCCATCTGTGGATAGATACACGTGTTTATATAGTCCAACAAGTGTTGACATCATGTGATTTATTTATAACCAGTGGAATGTTTAACAAACAAATTACATACATTTTAAACTATGTTTGTAAGTAAATTAATCATAACATTTATGATTCTGTCAATTAAACTCAGCTCTAACTTCTGGTAACAAAGCTTCAAACCCAATGGAGCAGAGTAAAGGCTCCTTGTGTGTGCAGGTTTAATATAGACACTGAGCTCCTCTGGTCTCAGAGTACACAGCTATGGGTAGTTGCTTAGCAGGAATGCCGGGGGTCGGGACTATATTTAAAAAGGCGCCTGCCTGCCACCAACACATTTAGGTAAATGAGCACTGCCCAGTTCCCACTGGATCTGCTCTTCCCGAAACTACAGAGAGGATAATCTCTGCTCCTAAAGTCAGGGATTAAGACAGCTCTAGAGATGAGAGCACGTTTACACAGGGCCAGACATACTGAACAATTTGATTTTTTTGGTCCTTTGCACTAGGCTTATGATGGTGTATACATTAAATCTAGAAAAGAAAACTTTAAGAGAACCTTATTATAACAATAATGAGGTAGTTATTACTGGAGAAAATAATTATAATGACAAAAACCATCCAGTTTCATGAACCTGTGTGTCTTACCCTTGCTGGAACAGCCAGGCTGTGACATGGACGTATGGTGCATATTCTTGTCTCTTTTTGCAGTTTGCACTCAGAGTTTTTGTTGGTGATACGAGATGAAATGCCCATTCCACAGCTGCGGGAGCACTGGGACCAGCTGGTGGTCTGCACATGACAGTTGTTCTTCTTATTTACCAATGCATATTTTTTGTCTAAAAAAACACCATCAACATCAGAACTCCACTTTTAGTTAAAAAATATATTTTTTTAACTGCTGCAGTCTAACCAGGCAGGTGGAGACGTCTGTATTCATTTTCCCAGCCAATAGTCTTTTTGTCCCGCAGGTCATTGGGCAGCTGTGGCTCTTTGATAGGCTTGTGTAGGACAGGGTAATATCCACGTCTGGACTGGTGTTCTTTCGGCGGAAACACCTGTCATAACAAAAGATTAATCAAAAAACCTGCCTGTGTTTTGGTTTGGTTATGCTGCTAACACCTTGGTAACACACAGGACTAGTCATCTGATTAAATACACTCACTGGTAAAGGATTAGAACAAAAATATTTAGGAAGTACTTTTGTGTAAAGAAAGTATTGTGTTGAATGACGCTACAGTACATAAAAGTGGGCAACCTGTAAAATGCTGTTAGATTTCCATATTGGCTGGTAACATCCACTTGTACTAGCCTCTATAGCCATATGGATGTTCATGGATAATTTTTTTTAGCTGTAATCTCTGTTATGCTATTGGGAATTGTAGGAATTGTAGCTATACATAATATATTTAGACACATTGTGGTTCTATAATTTAATATCTAAAATATGACTAAACAGTTGACAGATTCTTGCCACAGAGGCCAGTGAGAAACGTAAAGCCTAGTTGTGTTTGACAAGGCAACATTTGAGTCAGTACTGATCCGATTGACACTTGAATCGCATGATGAACCTTGTTTTTCCATGGGAGATGCCTTGTTCCCTTGTGGCAGTCGACATTGTGGCAGCACTGCCCTGGTATCTTGATGAGCCTCGGGTAGGGGCAGGAGGGAGAGGGCGGGGGCAGCTTGTCACACAGAGGAGCACAGCCCACAGCTCCGTCAATACAAGTACACTGATGTTTACAGCCGGCCTGGAAGCTTTCACCGTTTTGGTACATCTTGTTATTGTACTCACATGTACGACCCTCAAATTTGGCTGAAAACCCCAAACAAAACAAAATATTATAAATGTAAAGCATGGGCAGCATAGATAATTCGTAGATTGTATGTGTTGTTTATAAAGCCGCAAATCATATAAGCTGGGCCACTTTACCATCTAGTTTCTTACAGCAGGTATATGTGATTAAATGTACTTAATTCTCTCACTCCTCACCCCGACAGATGCCCTCAGCCATGGTGACGTCGTTGCCGTAGTTACACTCCAGGCCTTTATGGTGATCACAGGGCTTCACCGGGCTACAGTCCTGGTTGAGTTGAGCCGCACACACCTTACAGCAGCCACATCCGTCCAGCACCGCACTCACACCCGCGGGGCAGATCGGGGGATCTCCGGGGCAGTGACATGAGGCAGGGCAGACAGCAGTCACCTGAATGGATTAGGAAAGAGTGGGGCATCACGTATGGAGCCAGGATCATTAGTTTGGTAATGGGATAAATGTGTATTAAAAAGTCTGAAAAGCAGTGAGCCAACTGCATTACTAAAGTCATTAGCACAGTTACTCACTGAACCATTTCAAGGCTTCTATCAACTTCCAAGGGGGTTAGTTTATTATTACATTTGGATTCATACTTACAGAACCTCAAATTATTACTGGTACTGGTACTACACCGCAACGCATTCCTAATGTTGTGAACCTGTTCACTCATATGGCAAATAAATCTATCTATCTATCTATTATTATTATTATCATTATTATTATTATTATCATCATCATCCTTCTTCTTCTTCTTATTGTTGGTGGTATGTAGGCTCTTCTAGAGGTAGTCTCTGAGGATTTTGGCTGTTCAAGTCTTAAAGTACAGTATGTTTGGCCGATGTGAGTGTGCGAAGGATTCAGTTGGAGCCAGTTCTGTTCCTGTTTAGACCTATCTGGGTTAGTTCATTCCTTGTTCTATCTGTATAATGTTATTACTTAAGATTGAATTGGTTTGAGTCATTGCTTTCATCACTAGAGCCAACTTGTTACAGTTTCTATGAAAGCACCGTCATGAAACATCCACACAGTACATGCTTATTATCCGCACTGACAAATACATTCAGGAAATAACACAGACAACAGCTGCACTCAGTCAAATGTAGCCCTTAAGCTAACTGTGTACTATAACACGCATAGAACCATTATGCTACCATTCAATACCAATTTTAATTTTAACTGCAAATAACCCACTTTGTTAGTTCAGATAAATAAAAAAATAAATAAAATCACGTTATAATTCTGGTAAGTTGAATTACGATGCGTCTTACCTGCGTGATGACTGCTGTTGTAAAAGTGAGATATATCCACATGTTAGTACATGTCCCTAACAATTGAAATAAATAATAATTACAAGTCACCCTTGACTTATATGGCTTCAAACAGACATACATTTACGTGTAGTTTGGACACGTTCTGACTACCTTTCAAAATCCACTTAAGAGCGA
This sequence comes from Philypnodon macrostomus, assembly GCA_036025475.1. Classification (NCBI taxonomy): domain Eukaryota; kingdom Metazoa; phylum Chordata; class Actinopteri; order Gobiiformes; family Eleotridae; genus Philypnodon; species Philypnodon macrostomus. The sequence goes on from JAVQKC010125077.1 coordinate 21,040, forward strand.
CGTCCCAATACATTTTATACCGCTGGAGAGACCACGCCTCTTCTCACTCAGACAACCAATCACAGCACAGCCATTTAGGGTGGGCGGGACATTACGTCGAGAACGCTGTGCTGATTTGTGGGAGTTTTTTTTGTCCATTCATAAAAACGCGTAGGTCTGCTCCGTATTTATTTTGTGGGGTAAACAATGAAACAGTCACATACATTCTTTCCTTTTGAAGGCAGCACTTGTGAAACAAAGTAAATATATTGAGCTGCTTGGACACGCAGAGGGCAAAGGCCTAGCAATACTAATAGAGAGACCCACAAGGAAGAAATGTAGGTAGGTGCCATGACAGAACATAAAAGACTTGAATATTTTTGTGCATTTCAAAATACCACCCTATATGTTTGACCTAAAGTAAAAGGTGAGTTTTTCAATAGTCCATCCTGAAATCAGGCTGGGTCGGGGTGTTTCTAACCACATGCTGCTGCTGCTGGCATGAGAAGGATTAGGATATGATCACTAGGAAAGCTCATGTGAAAGGCGGACCACACGATCCTCTGATGTCTTGCTTTGAGCCACACCTAGTCTTACACACAGTCCACCTTCGAGCGGAGAAACTTGACTCCTGCTAAAATATACATATCTTGTGTCATTGAACAGTTATGGCCTAAATATAAAAAAAATACTCATGTTTTATAATGCTAATAGGAAGCACTAACAGATTTAATGCAGCTTTGTGTTACTGACAAAGATGCTGTCTTCAGATTCATGGTCCTGTTTGGTGAGGTTTTCAACAAGCTACTATCACTGGCCACTTTATTAGGCAGGCTTGCTCTTTTTACCTGCTTGTGAGTTCACTTTGCTTTAAGCCAGCGGATTTAGTAATGGATATGTGCAAGACAACTAAAGTAACTAACAAACTAAACAAAATGGCAGTGGTGCAGTGGGTAGGCGCTCGCCCTTCAACCAGAGGGTTGGTGGTTCGAGTCCCCGTCCAAGCACACGCTGTCGTTGTATCCCTTGGCAAGACACTTAACCCACATTGCCTAT
>JAVQKC010125082.1:0-11230 GCA_036025475.1 Philypnodon macrostomus
CCCTGGACACACTTACTTTGGCAGAGAGCAATGAAACTTGGTACAGTGATTCTCCACAGTGTACCCAACATAAAATATTATTATGACCCCACCCTACAACAAACAGGAAGTCGGCCATTACTTGTACATACTTTGCCTGATTAGGCTCAAACCTGAAATACCTAATTACCCCCAGCTCTGAACACAACTGACCAATATGATGGCAGTTACCTCTATAGCGTCCCCTATAGACTTAAAGAAGAATTTAGTTTTAGGGAATTTTACAAAATTTGGCAAAAACATTCTTCACAAACATCCAGACAAATCCATCCATCCATTTTCTTCCGCTTGTCCAAAACCGGGTCGCGGAGGCAGCAGTCTAAGCAGGGAACTCCCTCCTTCGACCACCGCCCCCATCCACATTGCACCATGGTACCTCCCACGGGTGGTGGGTCCACGGGAGGGCCTGACAGCGTGTGCACGGGCGGGGACTCATCTAGACAAATCAAAAACATCAAATAGACCCTTCCCATGTTTGGCATGGTTTGGGGCGGGGCCTCTTAATTGCTCGTTAACAATATAAAACCCTTAGAAATCACACAATGTCTTATTAAGGTGCTTGTTGGTGACAGTTGTCGCAGAAATATGGGGCCGTTTTGTTGATTAACACCTTGCTGATTCAGTTGTAGAATTGCTAAGAGAAGGTGTGCACTGGAGTTACCCCAATGAGGCCAAACCCGCACCAAACGGACTCTCTTTGCAGAGCACAATGCTAAAGATAATGTAAACAAAGCCATGTGCTGCTTGGTAGTGGTGCTGGACTCCCAGGGAATAAAGCCCACGCTGTTGTACCTTACATCAAAGTGTATATCTGCCAAACGGCCCCATATATCTGCCCCAAATGTTCCCCAGAAAACCCAGGTAGAACTTGATAGTTTGTTTGATACTGTATATTTGCGGTTCTGTTCTTTCCTTTGCTGTTGCAGTTATCTTATTTTAGCTTAGGATCAGTTGGGTGTTAACAAGAAGCTCTGGGAGGAAAGGTCAAACCAGGAAAGACTGGCCTTTGCGAAGTTGAAAAAGACGAGTGAAGTCTTGGAGGGGACACATGCTGAACTCCAGAAGCAAATTAGCATCATCAAAAAGCTTCAGGAGCAGCTGGAGGTGAAGGTCACACAGAACACAGAGATCAAACTACAACTGAAGGAGACCAAAGATGTCCTCCTGGCCACAGAGACTGAACTTAAGAGGCTTCATGGGAAGGACAAGGCGATGCTGACCCCGCATAGAGATGTCAGAGTTCAGCTGCAGAAATCAAAAATACTTCTTCTAAACACACAGATAGACCTTGAGGACAAAAGAAACGCCTACAAGAAGTTCTAATCTTGTGTTAAAGCTGAGAGGGAGAAGGAGATGGCCTGGGAAAGAGAGCTGACCATCCAGCTTGAGAAGAACAATTGTCTTCTTAAAAGTCACACTTACAACAGCCGGTCCAGGGTAACAATGCACTCCAGAAACAACTGGAGAATGAAATAAAAAAGGAAAACATCAAGGCTATATACGACAAAGCCATGGACAAATATGTGGCTCAAAGGAAAGTGTGAAATGCAGTCAAAATGCAGCTTGAAAACAGAACCAGACAGAAGACAAGCTGAAGCTGACAGAGAGCATCAGGAATAATTGGCAGACCAACAACGCTCTGAAGAAAAATCTGACATGAAAGAAGTGGGAGAAGGAGGTCACCCAGGCCAGAGAGAAGAAGCTAGAGGAACCAGCATTCCAGGCCTTAACAACTCAGCTGAAGACCACAGAGGAGAAATCCTTACCATCTCTGAAGACCACAGAGGAGAAGTCCACAACATCTCAGCTGGAGACCACAGAGGAGAAGATGCAGCAGTCCACAGCTGCATCAGAAGAGTTGCAGCAAACTCAGCGAGAAAACAACTGAGACAGTCATAGTTACGGCCACGGTTACGGCCACGGTTACGGCCACGGTTACGGCCACTGCCACGGTTATGGCCACGGTTACTAAAACCACTCTCTCAAACCCGTGCACAAAATCTTATTGTGGTATTTCTGCTTATTGTGTGTTCTCAACTATAATATTTTCAATTAAGACTTGCTCATCAAATAATCGAGCAAACTGACATTGTTTTAACATGTGGTGGTATTGTGAATAAACCCAGGTCCTAAAAGTCACAATAAACCAATCTCTTCTGGAGTTAATATCTTTGTCCCTTCTCACAATAAGCAGAAAAATATAACATTTATTTTACAATAACAAAGGTTAATTTAATGAATCGCTTAATTAAAAAACAGCACTGTATTATTACAAAATAATGATGTCCATGCATCAAGCCAAAGTGACAGAAAGTATATATGCTTAAGCCAAGCATGTTGAAGTTCAAACTAATCATTAAAATAAGGAATGTGCCATGATTGTAAGCACCATGTTATTTCATAAAACAACTAGAAAGAGAACGCAGACCTCTTCCAAGCAGCTCATTTCCACAGACCACTCCTAAAATGATCTGGTCTTTGTGTAATTTCTGACCTTCCCTGAAAGTTTTGTCCAAATCGGTACAGTCATTTTTGGATCTAGATTGTGATTTGTACAGCACATTTACAACAACTATTGCTGCCCAAAGTGCTTTAGAGGCTTTACACACATCCATCACACACAGGGCTGCAGAAGACAGAGTGTAGCAGCCAAAGACCTCACAGATGGCACGTTATTAGGTACACGATCAACTTAAAATCACACAACAATGAAACTTAGTAGAGACAACAACACTGACAGATAATCATTCACTATTACATACAATGGCCATTTTAGATTTTCCATAATTCTCTTTGGAAGCTGGAGTACCAAGTAAGAACCCACAAAAACACTAGGAAGACATGCAGACTTAACTCAGAGAAATCATAGGTGAACCTGTAACCATTCCACCATTCACCCCTTGACATGAACACTATACCGCAGTACAAAAAACACTTGGTTTCACCTTTGCATGTACTGTATATAAATGAAGAAACCCCACCTTGCTACAGCTTTCCATTTTTTATCATCTCAGGTGACCAAATGTCCCATATTGTGTTGGATTGCAGAGCATTTTCAGCTCATACTGAGGCTGTATGACTCCACAGAGTTTTTATTTAACTATAGTCACTGATTAAGTATTTTTCGCCGTGTTCATTTTTCTGTATAGCTAATACAAGCTTAGAAATAGACTCTCAGTAAGCAACAAGCTACTGCTGAAGATGACAATATCTAAGTGGCCAGTTAGAAATGTCGAAGGATGTTTATTAATTAATAATTATTTTCCATCATTAGTAACATGTCCCACAATGTCTTGCTTTCTGTCGTACCCAACAGCAAGGTGTATAAATGCTAATCAGACATTGTGTGATTTTTAGGAAGAGGCCCTGCCCCCAAACCATGACAAACATGGGAAGGGTCCATTTTACTTATTTGATTTGTCTGGATGTTTTGAAGAATGCTTTTGCCAAATTTGGTAAATTTCCCTAAAACTACATTCTTCTTTCAGTCTATAGAGGGCGCTATTGAGGTAACTGGCGTCATAGTGGTCAGATGGTCAGTGATTAAGGTGCACGTTAGTGCCACAGCAGCGTGGGTCTAGTTACTGTTTAGTCCTGGTTTATGTTTTATTTTTGGGTTAGACCGTAGTTAGTCCCGTTTTAGTCTTGGTTTAGACATAGTTTAGTCCTTGTTAGGCCTTGTTTTGTTCCTGTTTTTTATTTATTATTTGTTATATTTTTTACATACATTTGTTGTCGTTCCAAGATGTACAAAACATACAAAGTCTAATATAAACGTCTAAAAATAAATAAATAAAATAAAAGCGAGAAATAGGAGGTCCTTTGCGGAAGTTATGTCATGACGAGTCGACGACAGACAGGACGTCGTTTCCTTTTAGCGGGATACATTTGATTGATTCTATGGTAAAACGCCAAAAGTTACCAGATGCTGCTGGTTTTTAACTAAAATTCATCAGACATGATGGCACTTCATGTGGAAACTGACCTCCCACATAGCTTGGCGTGCCTCAAAGTAAGTTTAAAAGCAATTTGAAAATGCTTTTGTTACCATGCTAATGTCTAAAAACCTACTCCCCGGTTTGACCAAGACACTACTTGATGTACCGCAAACACGGGCGGTTATTTCAGGGAATATAACAAGCAAATCCCATAGCTAACTTTCTACAATAATCTAACTTGCGTTGGCTAATGTTGTGTAATTTTACTTAGCTAGGTTAACTAGGATGCTTGCTTTCCGATGTAAACACACAGACCTCTGCACTGGATATACATTTATTTTATAATTCACCAAGGCATTTTTTATGTCCTCTAGAGCCAAATGATTATGTCGTGAATATTGTATGAAAATGAGAATCAACGACCGTAGCAGGCATTGTGTTTTAGCCACTGGTGATTACTTGAACATGGGCTGTAGTCTATGTGATGTGATGATCTGTACCCCACAAGCATTTTTCTTTCTATGGCACAGTCTGAGCTTGCCTTGCACAAGAAACATAACAACTAATTTTCAAATTCCCATGTAATGTTTATGTTGCTATACATATGCTATGTTGTTGTTTTGTGGATTTCTGACAGGATGTTGATACCTTGCTGCGATGTCCAATTTGTTTTGACTTTATAAATATTACCATGATGACAAAATGCTCCCACAACTGTAAGTAATATGAAGACACTGTACTGTTTTACCTTATACTTTAAAATGTCCTCAATGCTCATGTGTTTTTTTTTTTTACAGTTTGCTCATTATGCATCAGAAAATTTCTTTCATACAAGTTGCAGTGTCCACTTTGCAACACAGTCAGTATGATGTAGACATGCCTATATTGCAAATAAATATTACTAATACATTTATAGAACTCACAAAGATACATCATTTGTCCCCGTTTTCCAGGAAACAACTGAACAAGATTTGAGAAACAACCGTTTATTGGATGATGTGGTCAGAAGCTTTGAAGCTGCAAGGTATTCAAATAATTATTAAAATGTTTTTAAAAATCTGTACGGACTAAAAAAGAAAATTGCTTAGTGACCTATGCAAAAACCTCTTTCCTGTTTTCCACCTTTGCAATTGGTTTTGGGTTTAAGGGCCTAGGAAGTAAAAGGCAAAGCTTTATTTGGCATTATTCATAGTAAGTAGCAAGATTATATCCAGGAAAGAAGAGATTTCACTTTACCTCTACGTAGCAGTAATACACACAAACATGTCATTGGCCCTCATAATGTACATCTGTTTAAGGATTGTCTTTAAATAAAATGGGGATTTTGTTTTCATCACTGTGGGTCGCACAGGACATACTTGTATTGCATTTGATCATGCTCCTAAAGCCCTATTTTTTTAAATTAATATTTTTATATATATATATATATATATATGACATTTCCTGTTTAATTTTCCTGTGTCTTTTATGTTGCATGCTACTTTAGAAGATCTCTTGTCATTTTATAGACACTGGCCGCATGTAGTTTTTTGTGGGAGAACGATAAGTGTGTAACATCACAGGCTAACAACAGCATTTGCAAATGCACTTTGCAAAAGTGACTATGGACCCCATAAAGCGTTAGGGTGCCCGAGAGCGTTCCAAAAATATATATATTGTGGACAATATTGTTATGGCTTAGTAAAAACATTATTCAAATTTTTTTGTCTCAAACTTTACCCCCTGAGCATGCATTAAAACGCACCAATTTCCTGTTGTCTAGTATTGAGTGTCTGAAAAATGGGATGCCATGATTGGAAATTCAGTCAGAAAAGTATTGCCATCCTCTCAAAATAGACAATGCTGTTATTGTCATAGTTGTGGTTGGTTCCTGTGCTCTAAAATAACAATACATGTAAACAGGGCAGCAGGTGTTTGGCATTATTAGTGTTGCACTGGTGGCCTATTTTACATTCACATTCAAATCATTTTCAGCTAAGTGGCCTGATGTCACTTCAACAAGTGGTGCATCATTTTTTAGCTCTGCCAATGTTATGTTTTTTGCTTTTAGTTGGTTTGTTAGTTTGTTTGAGAGGTCAGTATTAATCTGAGGAAGATGGTGTTTTTGGTTCTGTGGTTCTGTGCTATTGCAATATAGGGCCAAAGATGCTAACTCCAGCCATAAGCGATCAATGAGGGGCTAAATCATTACTCTGACTGTATACCATTGTGGCTTTGTGACTGTGAAATAGGTCAATTGCACAGATGGCTCAATATTATTATGTTATTATATACAGGTTTAGTAATAATATGCAAGTAATAAAGCCATGTTTCAGGATGTGCATCGAAAGCCCCATATAATTTTAACTGAATTACATTGTCTTTAAATACATACATTTTTGATATTCTCAGCCTTCTGCTTCCCCCATTATACCTAAAATAGAAAACATTATGTTGGGTTTTGAAGCAAAACTAAATGTTGGCATCTGTGCAGTGTTGCTGAATATACAGAGTTACTGAGGTGGGAGTGAAGCGTATTGACACATACATCACATTTGCCACAAAGACCTCTCATTGGCACAAGCAGAATTGCGTTAATGGGACAGTAAGCACAAATAAAAGTTTTAAATACTGCGAGCCGAGCATCACACACCTCATTGGTTCCATTTTATTGCCAAGTAATGACCCTGCTGCTATTTGTTTGTGCCCCACTTTTCCAAGATGGTATCCAAAGTGCTTTTCAGGAGGAAGGAGGTGCCATAATTGAGCAAGTGCAGTCTAACGTCAAGGAGCTCAATTTGCTTCCAGCTGTATTTATTTACTGTGCAGATCTTTTCAAATGAATGTTTTAGAGAACCATATGCCTATTATCAGCCGAGCACAGTGTATTCTATCTGTATTTTGGGTTGGGTAAGAAAAGTGGAGCACTCTGGCGCATACAATGAGATGCTTCTGAAATTGCATAAAAGGTATTCACCATGCAATTTAATTCACAAACCACTATTCTCTTTCACCAGGCAGCAGTTGTCAAAAGCAACATTTGAGTCCCCGCCAAAGTCTCCCAAGACTCCAGTTGGAGCTGTCAGATGCAAGACGCCCAGAGAAAAAGGCCTTAAGAGTAGCAGCACAGTTTTGAGTCAGTTTTTTCAAAAAAAGCCCAAAGCATCTCCTCCAAAAGAAACCAAGCCTGTCACTCAATTTATCAAGGAAGAGCCAATGGATGTGGAGGAGCAATCTGTCCAACTCTTAATGCCAGTCAAACAAGACACACCGACTGTTTTTATGGGAGATGAAATGGCCCATTCTTCATCACTGCCTAAAGACATGACTCCTGTAATCAAAGGTATTTTTATATATTAGAGTAAGCCGTTGTTGTGACATAATAGTCTACAAAGCTACTAAATAGTAAACAAACTGTACATTATCGTACACAATGAATAGAAAAATCAAAATTTGTGTTTCTCAAATTGTGGGACTGGTATCTCTGGTGGTATGTGGACTCCGTATTATACGACTTGAGAGTTCAGTCCTAGTATATTTGTCTTTTACTTCTGGTTCACTCCTGGTTTAGACCTGGTTTAGATATGGTCCAAGTTCAAGTACCATCTATTTCCTCTGTTTTCACTCACTATTGTCTCCTTTGGTTTATGTCCAAGATAGTCCTTTAGGCCTACTTTAGTTAAAAAAAATTCTAAGTCACTGAGCAGAAAGGACTGATTAATGAATTAATGATTTCACTGTAAAATGCATGCTCATATGTGTTTATAGAAAATATTTTCTGTACACTGAATGATGTGTTTTGTTGTGAGGAAAAATTCTGTGTCACTCTGTAATAACCTTCAGCTTAGGTCTATTTTTATCTTTGACAGTGGAGTGCCCAGTGTGCTCTGTAAGCGTGGCACAGCATTTCATCAACAAGCACCTCGACATGTGTCTTTCAAGTGGAGAGAAGAAGGAGAGCTTAAGAAGGTAAAATAGCCACTTAACTGTGGCTCAGATGAAAGCTTTCAAGTGCTGCTTGTTCAGCCCATAATGCTCTTTAGGGACACGGAGTACAGGTGAAAAACACATGTAAACCATGTACAGTACATCACTGTTTCCTGTGCTTAGCTTTATGTAAGTATTAGTGGAGATTCAATGGGTCTATAACAAAGAATTATTGACAACTATGTCTCTAGATCCCATTTGTGTAAATGCTCTATAGTCAAGACTAACAGATTGTGTATTTGTACAGTTATTGTTTGCTGTAAATGGAATTAATTAATTCATTGTTTTCTTATATGGCCCTTAGGCAATGCACATCGTGGACAATGGCCAGTTAATCCCATAGCTGACAGAAACAAGAGTCAATTTAGAATCACCAATTCATTTTACACTTGCAAGTAAAGCCAAAGTACCTCACAGTAATACAGGGAGCACATATAGACTACATTGGAGTGAATTCACCTTGCTCTGAGGGATGAGCACTAACTACCCAAAAACCATAATACTAAATGCATTTTTAGATTATTTTTTTTGGATTTTTATGGTTGATTAATGCATTACTTGGAACAATTAAGTTGATGTGCAACTATCCATTATATCCATTTGTTTTATGAATGTCTTCATAATAAATTCCTATTGAAGTTGTTACATTGGGATGGATAGGATATAGGTTACAAAGACGCCAAACTGGATTCATTTGGTTAATTCTATGATGATGCATATTAATTAATTGATGACCTAAATTTACACAATAACTCCAATTTTTTCAACTTTCTTGGACAGGTACATATCACAAATCAGATTGATTTTGGAGCATCTACGATTAATGACTATTAATTAATTAACTAATTAAAGCTTTGAAGCACATGAGCCATTAATCCTAATGAACATAAACAAAACTCATGAATTTTGGCACAGTGATCCGGGCTAGTGTATATTTAATGTACATATGCACATTACAGCGGCCATATAAAGAATGACTGAATAGTGCCCCCATGTTCCCCACTCACTCACTTTGGCAGAGAGCAATGAAACTTGGTACAGTGATCCTCCACAGTGTAGCCAACAGAAAATATTATTATGACCCCACCCCACAACAAACAGGAAGTTGGCCATTTTGGATTGATTTTGGGAAGTCAGGTGTATTTGACAGCCTCTAACTCGCACATGCTTTAAAACTTTAAAAACCCTTAGAAATCACATCAGTCTGTTTTAAGGTGTCCATTGGTGCCATAGCAGTTGTGGCAGACATATGGGGCTGTTTCTCTGATATACACCTTGCTGGCGGGTACAACAGCGTGGGTCCAGTCTGTGTAATGAATTCAGTGGTAATATCCTCACTTCATTAAAGTGGTAATTTCATTGCATTCATAGAAGTGGTGAAATATTTTCTGTATCACTTGCAGATTTGGCATCACAGGTTTATTACTTCAGGGAAAGCCCATAAAAGTTGTCCTAATAAGCCTTATGTTGAAGAATGTGAGCTGCTGATAGATTTGCAGTTGTTAGTCTGAGTACTGAACTGACCCTGGCATGTGTTATCTCAGAGTTATCTGACAGTGAGACCTTACTATTTCAGCTCTCTTGGAAAGACGAGACATCCGATGGCGAAACTGGTGTACAACCTGCTGTCTCTGCAGGAGCTGAAGAGAAGGCTCAAAGAATGTCACCTTTCAGTGCAGGGGTCTCGAGACCAGCTCATCAAGAGACACAAGGAGTTTGTCCACAGTTACAACGCACAGTGCGACTCTCTCAACCCAAAATCAGGTAATCTGTTTTCATATACACTGTAAAATTAAAACAGAATTACAGAGTATTTCCCTATCGGTTACTAGCCGTGTTGTGAGATGGATATAATGATAACATGCTTTATATCATAGAACAGGACCAGACTATCATTTTTATTCATAAAAAAAAATACAAAATATTGTACATTATTTCTGGACATACTCAGAAAGGATATAGCCCTTAACAGGAACAAGTGAAGGCAACAAATAATCTTTATGTAAGTATTAGTGGAGATTCAATGAGTCTCTCATGATGTCTCTAGACTTTCAGAAAGAGTGAAAAGAGTTCAGAAGTAAACAGAAGCACATGGATTGGAGCCAAAAAGCCGAATGGCGTACTTATGGTTCGGTTTTAAACCGAGAATTGTTGCATCCCTACTGCACTTTTCCTATTACTATTAGTTTATATTGTCTGTTTGATATGCAGTACACCTAGGTAAGTTTTTTTTCTTGTTTTAACAGTTAACGACATTGCCAAAGAAGTGGAGGCAAATGAGAAGACCAGGACTAAACTACAGGAAAAAGCTAAGCCTGTCAGTGCTATCTTTTATTATATATTATGTGTCTAAAAATAGTTATCTTAAAGTTGTTGTGCCCTGTGAGGTTTTTGAGCCATATTTGTCTTGTTTAAAATTGCTGTTGATGTTATAAAATCAGACTAACTATAACTAAATATTCTAATATAGAATATACTAATATATTTATAGAATATAACTAATTATTCTAAAGCTGTACCCAATAATGTAGCCAATAAAGAATAATTGGGGACTTCTGTATGTGACCTTTTTATTAAGTTATTTCAATAAAACTGAATTAAATGTTTGCGTTACTATACTATGAGTGATCACATTTTTTCTCCCTCAATATGTTGCAGGTTATGGTATTTACAAAGGACCTGTCTGACAAACAGATTGATGCGATGCATTCAAATTATAGTAAGTATTGATGATATTGAATGGTGAATAACAATCAGAAAAAGTGTTGTTTCTAAATATAATTGTGTTTTTAATCTTGCCTTGAACCCACACATTTAAAGCTCATACAAAGTGGTATAGACTGAAGTTGTTTATTATATCAGTGATATTCTGGAATCAGCTCCGTCCGCATTCGTGGATTCTACGTGTGAAGGCAATAACTCAAAAACAAATTGCCGGATCAGTTTAAACATGTACAGACCGGTACATATCATAAAGACGCTGAACTGGATTGATCTTGGTACATCTACGATGTATATTAATAAAGAAATTCATTGAATGAATGAATGCAATAACTCAAAATATTTTTGACGGATCTTTTAAACTTTTCAAGACAGTTACATATGATGAAGACGCTGAACTAGAGTTGTACTTTGGTAGTTTGGTACTTCTACGATTAATGACAATTAAACTAGGCCTGTGCTGTCGTCCCCGACAGCAAGGTGTATATCGGCGAAAACGACCCCATACGTCTGCCCCGTACGTCTGCCCCGTACGTCTTCCCCGTACGTCTGCCCCGTACGTCTGC